>SEOQ01000096.1:0-53405 GCA_004679275.1 Dentipellis fragilis
TTTGTTTGTAGCTATAGTCGTTGTGGAGATATGCTAATTTCTTTACAAACACAGCGAGTGGACACTTTTGATGACGCGACGCGCCGCGCCAACACTTTTGCAAACAGCAATAATGTGATCCAACACACTGTATTTCAAGAAAACAACGCCATAAAGTGCGGGAGCAAGGTGATAACAACGAATGAGGGTATGTGCGAAGCCCCAATGGCCCAAAACTAGCACTAAGTAAAGAAGTGTTTAAGATAAATATATGGCTAGCAAGATACGATCACGCAGGTTGACCATATGCTTTCCGCGCTATGTCAATCATAAGACCCTTCGACTTAAGCAACCGTGAAAAGAAATCGCCAACAAGGATGCCCCACAGGAAGCCAAAATATCCGAAACCGCGGTTCTATGGAAGGCACTGAGTGTCATATCGCTAGAGATGGAATAGTCACATACCTTGCCATTCGTGATAAGAATGAGCTCAGGGCTGCCCTTGTACTCTTTCGTCGCGCTCCCCCCGGAGAGGATGCTGAGAACATTTGCGACGATAACCCCCGCATGAGCGGGAGTCTTCGCAAGCTGCTTCTGCTCGTCCACGTCGATAACATCGCCGGCGGCGAAGATGTTGGGGTAGGAACGCAGCTGAAGCGATGGGAGTACTTTGACATTTCCTTGACTGGTGAGGACGTCAGAGCCGAGAGACGTGATGAATTCGGTCGCAGGACGCGCGCCAAAGGCGGATACCTATGCACACAAAAAATAGGCATCATGCATGACACAATTGACGAAGAGCACATACGAGGAGATCACCATTAAGCTTCTTGCCCTTGCGCGTGGTAATGGTGCCGGATGGGTTCCAATCGTCAATGTAGTCATTGAGTACAAGCTCTATGCCCCGTGAGCGCATGCCTTGCTCCGCACGTTTGCGATACTTGTCAGGATAGACGTCATTCAGGAGTTGGGACTGGCTGTGGACGACGGTGACAGGTTTCTTGGGCCAGTAATCCTTGATCTCGCCGGCGAACTCTGAAAAAGAAAAGTCAGGACTAGTAATACACAGGTGTAGACAGACAACGCACCGAGTCCGGCAGCGCCTCCACCGGCCACTACAACACCCTTCGCACTCTCGAATTTCTTCCTCCACTCCTTGATGAACTCCAAGACTTCAGCCTTGTCGCCGACGGGGAGATCCAAGGGGCCACTCCACTGAGAGCCGGGGGCAAGAATCAAGATATCGTAATGAATCTTCTCGCCAGAGGACAGGATGACGTCGCCCCCCCTGCCATTCTTGCCATCCTCGATGGATGTGACAGTATCGACAATGACAGTGCCGTTGTTGTTGATGAGAAGCTTGTCGTAAGGGATGAGGACTGAGTCTTCAAGCTTGCCCTCGGAAGTGGTCGTCAGACGGATGACGGCAGGAAGATGAACAGCGAAAGGCCTGGAAGTGATGAGGGTGAGCTCGTGTTTGGAGGGGTCGAGCTTGCCGGAGAGGGCGCGTGCAATGGCTGAGCCAGCGGCGCCACCACCGACGACGACTACGGATTTGCGGGAGTCGTTTCTTTTGGACATCTGGAAGAGGATGCGATATTGGAGAATGGGGACGAGACAGGAAGGGACATGATGAGTTTTATAGTATAGAGAGTTGCACGTATGGAAAGGCACGTACGCGACGCGAGGAGCTCTCTAAGCGCATCGTCAGCGGAAATGACCGCGCGCGACTTAGTCACGGCTATGACCTTAGTGAATGCTCCCTAAAAGGAAAGGTGTTTGAAGGCTTCGATGATCCAATCACCCTGACGATGTTGGCTCGAGGCTCTCAAAGAGGCGCGTGGGACTATCTGGAGTAGAGCACACGGGCGTCAGCGCTTAATCATTGTCTTTCCTTGACCATGCCTCGACGCAAGCCCGCGTCAAACAAGCAACGTAAGGCAGAGCTTCAGCTCAAACGCGCCCGCAAGCGTGCAGATGCACAACCAGACGGCGCGCAGCTTTCATCCCACCATAGTAAGCCATCCCCATCTGCTCAGCCTGCTGTAGTATCCGCCCGCCGCCTTCAATCTGCCTTTCTCAAGCTTTCGCCCGATCTCCTTGAGCAATCCAAAGTCTTATCTGCGCGGCTGCCACTGCCGCGCCCTTTGCTTTCTCATGTCGCCATTTGGCCTGTCAACAGCGACAGAATTGATGCGGAGAAGGAAGATGAGATGAGAACGCAGATGTCGTGTATGAAGAGGCCCAAGTGGAGGTACGAAATGACCAAGAAGGAGGTCGAGAAGAACGAGGAGGGCCTGTTTGCCAAATGGATCGCCAAGACAGATCAAACTGTAGACGATTGGGTACACGCTGCAGAAGAGCGGCGTGTGCAGCTCGCCGATACAGCGGTCGAGGAGACTATGCCTCCTTCGCCATCGATCTTCGAGCGCAACTTGGAAGTCTGGCGACAACTGTAAGTTTCTGCGAGATGCTGACTTGCTTGTGCTCATCTCTCAAAGATAGATGGCGCGTAACAGAGCTCTCCCAGATTCTTCTCATTCTTCTAGACTCCCGTTGCCCACTACTTCACTTCCCGCCATCCTTATCCGCCTACCTCTCCTCCGTATCCGCACGACTTATATTGGTCCTCACCAAAGTCGATATCTCCGGGCATGTGCGCGCCTCCACCTGGGCACAGTACCTCACTGCCAAGTTTCCTGGCGTCCGCGTCGTCATGGTAGAGTCCTACATGCAGAAGGCCAGTGATCCCGATGACGGTGGGGGCAACGTGCAGGGGAGACCTCAATACAAGCCTCACATCCCAGAGACATTTAAGAGTCGTTTGATCCAAGCCATGAAGGAGATACACGCAGAGATGCTTCAGCCGCCAGAAAGAATACGACACGATGAGGCCAAAGTCAAGAAATGGAAGCCTAGGGTCAAACTCTCGGTCGACTGGGATGCCGTTATGACTGCCAAGCCCAGAATGCATATCCAGCGGGAAGATGCGCCGCTTGCCAGGCAAAACGATGAACAAGAAGGTGATGAGTACGTCGAACCTGAATACTTGACAGTAGGATTGATTGGTACGTCTCTAATCATCCAGTTCAGTCATCATCTAATTTTATGCTTCATCTCGGATAGGCCAGCCAAATGTCGGCAAATCATCCTTGTTGAATGCCCTGTTCGGTATGACGAAGGCTCGAGCATCTAAAACGCCAGGAAAGGTCAGTATTATTTTTGCTGTATATTGCCTTGTGCTAAGGTCTTTCCGTAGACGAAACACTTTCAGACTCTTTTCTGGACGGCCGATATCCGTCTTGTCGACTGTCCTGGCCTCGTTATGCCCAATCTTGTACCACTGGAAATGCAGGTAAGTATATGCATACCCTGTCGGACAGTTGAATAACGAAATATACGCCTTGAAGGTCCTTGGCGGCGTCTTACCCATCGCTCGCATGCCCGCCATTCCTCTCTGCATCGCTCACGCCGCCCGCCTCCTCCCGCTCGAATCTATCTTAGGGCTTACACATCCTTCACAAGTAGAGCCGGAAGCTGAGGACAAAAGAACCTGGCGTGAAGGCAAGAAAAAGGACGAGAAAAAGAAGGAACTGCTGTGGACCGCTATGGACGTGCTCACGGCCTACGCAGACAAAAAGGGCTGGGTGACAGCGAAGGCGGGAAGGCCCGACGTGAATCGCGCTGGAAATGCAAGTGCGTATATTTTATCGCTAGTCTTTCCATGTGATAGCATCGTTGACAGATGCATTTATGCACCATGATAGTCCTAAGGATGCTTGCGGAGGGTAGGATCAAATGGGCCTTTTGGCCACCCGATACAGAGCCAGCCGTCGTTGAAGACACAACTAGTCGCGGTATATGGATCCCGGCTGACATCGGCGACTCGGATCCCAGTCATAGTGATGATGAAGAGCCTGAGGAGCAAACTAGGGACTCAGAGGAAGATGGAAATGAGAACGAACGCGTGGTCGGGGAGTGGGGAGATACCAAAGCGGCCAGCAGGTTCGCACTCCTACAAGTCGACGAAGAGGACAATGGCAACGACGAGGGCGACTAAGAGGCTCGAAATGCAAGTAAAGATCGTAGGGTGTTTGAAATTGATCGATGTGGGACGTCTGATTGCAGTTATTTGAAAAAATCGGCTGGAGCGAAACCTCATGAAGTCGTGTTGGAGAAATATGTAAGTACGTCAGAATGTGTACTTTCTTGACGACTGAGAGTACGATTTAGCTGCGAAACCTGATCAGAAAGCTGGCCGTGGAATCTCTGATGCGCAGGTATAATCACCTCTGTTCCCCGCGTGGGTGCGCGGAGGAACCCCGAGGAAGGCACGAGGCAGCGATGGGCCTGACGCTGCGTCCTGCCACAGGTAGCTTCACAGAGGGTATATATACACCAGCTGAGCTGGCGAACGAGCCATAGAGGCGTTCTGTCATTAAGTTCTCGTCGGTAAGATCGACGGGGAGGAGTTATGACAAGCGCCCGTCGAGGCTAAGCGAACGGCTAGATCTGAATCATCGGGTGATGTGGACCTGAGCAGTAATTGTATCTCGGAAGCCATCGACATGGTGGCGGACAATCCTGCTGATACTTTGCCCAACACTGGCGTGCCGGAAGTATTGTGCGGGGATACGGCGAATGTGATGGCCATCAGAGTCTTCAGACGCTGCTAGGCAGGCAGTGTGCCAGTTGCTTCCGTGTCCTTCGCACGTCTGTCCTCAGCCTTGTACATAATCCTCCTCTGTTCTTCCGTCACCACTTCTTCTTCCTCCAGCCCGCTTTCCATGTCCCATCCCTCCAGCCCTCCGGACTATTACTCCCGCCCGAGCACCGCGACAGGATCGAACAGCAGCAGCAGCGTCCACGCCAGCCACGCGCCCAGCACCTCCTTCGAGAGCAGACGCCCCCTTCGCACGAACCGAGAAAGCCAGTTCTCTTTCAAGCATGGCCATAAACATCATAACTATGGATCGGAGAAGGCACCATACCCTGTCTCGTATGACAAGGACGTTATAGACATGTGCGTAATCACCCTGTCAACGGACTTTTTCGCGTCTCAACTACGTTTCACTGGCAGGGATGCCGCGGATCAATTTATGAGAAGTAAAGTGCAGCCCTCTCCGACACTGTTGTCTCCGCCCCATGGTCCTCCGAAAATGGTCCTCGACTTGGGCTGCGGTGTGAGTGGGTCTTTCTCCATGCAGCACTTCGCCGACTCACCAGGCCCTTTGCAGTCAGGCGCGTGGACCATTGACGCGGCGGGCGTATGGCCAGATACGGAATTCATTGGATACGACCTTGTAAATATTCAGATACCTTTGTCCATTCTTGAGCCCTCAGTAGCCCGGCGAATAACGTGGCAACATGGCAATTTGTGCGTTCTCTTCTTTCATATTATCCTCGGTACCTTGATCCTCATACAACGCCCGTAGCTTGTCCATGAAGCTTCCATTTGATGACGATACCTTCGATCATGTACATGTGGTCTATATTGGTAGAGGAGTGCCGGAAAACAAGGTCTGTCTCGTGCCGCTGGTATACCAGAAACTCCGTTGACAATGCTGCGACCTGTAGTGGAGTTCGCTGTTCAAAGTACGTTTGTCGTCGCGTGAGCCCAACACTATTGTTCAATGATACGCAGGAAATCCATCGTGTATTGCAACCCGGAGGTTTTGTAGAAGTGATAGAAGACGGTGAGCTGCTATGGTCCCTTTGCCTCAACGACAACTAACGGTTTGCAGACATCATATTCCCTGTACTTCCTCGATGGTTCACCGAGCCTCTACACGCAAGACCGCAGGCCGTCCAGGCGACAAATGGCACAAACACGGCCCCACCTTCACCACCATTAACGCCTGTGAAAGAATGTACCCACGAATATGCATTGCTGGAGCTGCTATTCAACTCCGTGTACCAAACTAGATTTATAAATAGGAAACCAACTGGTGCGTGTCCATCGTTGCTAGGAAGCGTTCCAGAACTTATCTATCCTCAGCTGTCCTTCCCGTGTATTTTACATCTTTCTTTTCCCGATGTCTAACTGCCCAATCCCTCAATCTCAACATGCCCTATCTCGCACCACTACCGCCGCTGCCTGAGCAATCTTCGCAGGCTTTCGAAGAAGCAGCACGGCGGGGCTCTACCTCCTCACAATCTACATCCCCTATCCGACCACCGTCACAGAATTTGTCAATGTTGACAGCATCGTTTGGCGCGTCACCGACTAGGTCCACTACGACTCTGTCGACTCTCAGCAGCACCGACATCTCGAATTACCTATCCTTTGCGTGGACTACTGATGAATTCGGGGCTAACGCTACTACTCCAACTATGGGTCGCTCGCCGATGAACGAGACATTGCCGGAGCTTAGTCCGACCGAGGATTCTTCAAGCCCATCGAGCGTCAACTACGACCGTCGAGGTTCCGCGCCTTGGGTGACTTCCGAGGACGGAACTACGCTCGACAGCACCTTGTCTGCTCAGTCGTTGATCCCGTTCAATGCCATCGAACAATTGAGCGATAGAACGCGTGCCATGAACCTCTACCGAGCTTTCATGGGTGTTCTTGGTTGCCGGGAAGCGATGTGGGAGGAGCTTCTGTACCTGCAGTCTTCGAGGCGAGAGCGTTTGATAGAGCTCGGGTGGGAGGACAAAGAGCTGGAGGAGCACGAGGCCAGAAGCCGGTTCGAGGAATTGTTCAAACGATACGAATCGTGAGTATTTCTACCCAGGGGTATTGTCGTGTTCTCATTGCTGTGTGACAGGGATATTCACGCCCGTGTTGCACTCTGGTACTCTCTGTCCGAGCTCGGATATCCTGTACCCCCGCGGGGCGGGTTGACAAAATCCGAACTTCTTGAGGAGGAGCGGATGCGCAAGGCGATCATGGATGCACGCGCGATGGCGAAGGAAGACGATTTTGATACACCGTGTCGAGTCATTCGAGTTTTCATAGGGTTCAAGTCCGGGGACGTTGATGACGGACTGTTCAGCGACCACGATGACTAGCTGTATTTGTTTGTATGCTTTGTATTCGCATCTTGCTGTCTTGCATCTTCATGTAATTGTTATGTTTATTATGCACTATTCGTATTACATATCTTCTTGGTAAATTGATTTTCTTCGTGATGTAGCGGTGTTGAGGAGGCTGATTGCCTTGAGCGCTTGAGCCTCACGCTCGGGCGCGTCGCGTCTGCCACACTGACGCAAAAGGGAACTATTACTCGATCAGGAAGGAGGCGTCGTGGAAACTTGTTTGGTGGACTTTTTTCTTTCAAATCGGCACCGAAAACGCTGCAGGTGCAGTCAGTGCACGTACGCCCCTCCTCCTCCTCGGCGCCCCATGGCAGCGTCAACTCCAAAAGCCTCTGTGGCACGGGCCCGTCATGATGCTCCTGAACATGCAAGTCCCGAGAAGCCCTTGAAGCGCAAAGCGAAGAAGGCCAAGGAGGAGGCGGCTGCACTGGAACGCGAAGCAGGAGAACAGACATTCGCGGATGGGCCGGCGGCTGCGAGCACATCGGCGAGCGCTACGAAGGAAACCCAGTGGCCATGGGTGTCGTTGACGGACTCCTCTGCCGGGAGACATCCAGCAGTGTTCACGAAGGACGGAAGGTGAGTAATTCTTGCATGACTCTCGTTCTACTTATTCAGTGCCGCGTTCTCTCCACCAGCTACTTTTTCTCGATCGTTGGTTCTTCTGTGAAGATATACTCTACTGCAACTGGCCAGGTCGTGTCCACCCTGTCCGCTGCGCCGACAGCAGGTTCTTTGGACGCCGCAGACGGACATACCGATGTCATTACCTCGCTTGTGTTAAACCCCCACAACGCCTTCCAAGTAATGACAGGTTCGCTTGATGGTCACATCAAAGTCTGGGACTTTTTGGACGCGCTGCTGCTCCAGACTATCGATGTCAACAAGCCAATCTTCCACATTGCGGCTCACGAAAAATTCAAAGGCTACGTCTTCGTCGCCGTCAGTCGGCCATCTAAGAAAACGAACAAAAGCGGTGTGTAACCCTTCCGCCAACAGCGCAAAGGCGGAAATACTGATATTCTTCTTAGGCAAAACGATCGAGGATAACTGCTCGGTTCACCGTGTCTCACTGAGGCCTACCAATGCCACAGCTCAGCTGCCGATTCAGAAATCAACAGATATCAGGGATGTTGGCAAGATGCGTCTGACACGAGGCCTATCTTTTTCCCATGACGGGGCGTGGCTGGTGGCCATCGGAGGTCACAAGGCATATGTAGCCTCGACATCAAATATAAAGGCTGGATTCGTCAAGTTCGTCTCTCCGGACGCCCTTACCTGCCTGACTTGTCACCCCACGGAAGACTACTTCGCGACCGGCGACGTTAAGGGGAACATCAGGCTTTGGTACTGTCTGAACGAATCCGTTATAGTGCATACCCCAGGTGTCGAGAGTCGCGCGTCTACGACAACATTGCATTGGCATGCGCACCCGGTCTCAGCGCTAGCTTTCACACCCAACGGTGCATATCTTCTCAGTGGTGGAGAGGAGTCGGTGCTCGTCATTTGGCAGTTGCACTCCGGCAAGAAAGAGTTCGTGCCTCGCGTTGGAGCCCCCATCATGAACATCTCCGTATCTCGCGCTGTCAGCCAGGAGGAAGAGTATCTGTTGGGGCTTGCGGATGCTTCCTTCGCGTTTGTGAACTCCGCAAGGCTTAAAATTTCGAGAACATTTTCTCGCATTAAATTAGGTGAGACGCGTTTGAAAGCCAAATCACGGTTTACTGAAACAACACCCAGATCCTGCAATCTCGCATAATAGGCCTTCTGCATCGACCTCAGTCCCTCTCGCTGTCCACACGCTCTCCTCCACTCTCATTCTTCCTTCTTCCCATCCCTCTTCCCTGCAGACTTACTCCCCTTCTGCATCAAAACTTCTCGCCGAGCTCGAGGTTTCTCCGTCAAACCGCGTTTCGAGACGGGACGAAAAGGCATTGGAGCCTTCGCGTGTCGAACGGACTGTTGTTTCATCGTCAGGAGAATGGATGGCTACAATCGATTCTCGGGCTGGAGATGAGTCGTTCCGCGGCGAAGTCTATCTCAAATTTTGGCAATGGGACAAGGCTTCGGGCTTCTGGCTATTGAACACCCGTGTTGATCAGCCGCATGGGCCGAATAAGGTGACGGACATCGCTTTCAACCCTGCATCCACAGACTCTTTGCTGTTGGTTACGACGGGTGAGGATGGCAATATCAAAAGCTGGGGGATGCGAACGTCGAAAACCAGGAATGGTATGTCGGAAGGTAAGTCCTGCATTCTACTTCATGAAGGTTTTCTGAAGGCTAATGCTTGTTTGCCAGTTTTCTGGGTCGCTCGTTCCTCCCTCAAATTCAGAGAGGAAATTCCAAGACATGTTTCCTGGTCTCCCGACGGCTCCCTCCTTGCAGTTGCTTTGGGACCCTACATCGTCCTCTACGAGCCCGCGTCGAACACGCTGGTGCAAACGTTGACTACACCAGAGTGCAATCAGCTCTCCTCGGTTCACTTCATTGGATCCGCTGGGCGTTATATAGCGGCTGTGTCGCTCTTTGATATATTCCTTTGGGACCTTATATCCCAAAAACTGGTGCGTGTAGAAATCGGAGACAAATGACGGGCTGCTAATGTCCTGGCTTATCTTTAGTGCAATGGCATCACCGTGCCTCCGACCCTATCGACTTTGTCATTGCCCATCCTGGGGCGGATGTATTCGCTGTGCTGCAGAGACTCCCAGAAACCTCGGATAAGAGCTTAACACCTACTCGGATCATGATCTTCAAGCCTAGTTCAGCGGTCGCGTACAGGGTCCACACAGTACCATTTCACATCCGGAGCGTCGCCTGGTACCCTCACACGCATCAAAGCCAGAGCACAATGTCCTTCAGTCTTGTTGCCATCACCAGCGCTTGGTCAGTTGTCCTCTTTGGCAGCGAAATTCGCGTACAGTCAGACGAGGGAGCCACCGCGAAGGGCATCGCGAACGCGGCTCAAGAACCGCAAAAACGAACACTGTTCCAGGATGTTTTCGGCAAATCTGCGTTCACGGACTTTTCGAGCTCGCTGTCATCTGCTCTACCTGAGACTACTATCTCGGCGAAGTCGTGGACTAGCAAAGATGTCGCAAAGATGTTCGATGTGCCGACTTACCTGATGCCGCCATTGGAGACCCTCTTCGACCCTCTCTTGGGAAGCTTCCTCACGCCGTCTGTCGCACACACCGCTACCTCTCCCATAGCGAAGGGTGCGCAAGAAGAGGATGCGGACATGGATGTGGATGAAGAAGAAGAGACACCGATCGCGGTAGGAGAGCGACAGGAGCGAATAGTGGACTGGCGGGAGATGAAGACATTTATGGACGTCTTCCGGCAGCATGCCGTCAAAGGTAAGATTTTAATCTATATTTACAGCCACGATGAAAAACCTAAACTCGTTTCTCAGCTCCTCCCTTAGAGACGCACACCATAGCTAATGGCATGGAGTCAAGAAACGGCTGTCGTAGAAGCACGAACGGACCTGCACCTGCCGAAGCTAACGGGACACCACGCCAGCAGACCGAGGCGAGCCATACATCTCCGGAAGACAGTTTCTCTTCGAATAGTATGCCGATTGGTCTGAGTAAGAAGAGAAGAATGGTCGCGACCTAGCCGAGAGCGAGGCATTTATATATCATCATTTGTTCCAAGGCATGTAATCTGCATCGATTTACTTATTTTGCATTGTTGTCGATTTATCACCACTCGCATGGGCGCATTGATATGACACTATCCAATCCATGATTTCTCTCTACAACAAGTCCAGTTGCACGACTCAGATTCCACCATCCCCCCAACGTGTACTGTGTAATGGTACAACCCACACACTCGTTCGCACATATAACACCATCCTTATGGTTGGTGAGCTCGCTCTAAGCCAAGTTCATATATACAAATCGATATGAAATACAGGATCAAACAAAAAAATACAGGGTCGTGTGATACTTATGAACGATCAAAGACGCCCTCGCCCTAACGACCATTTCAGCTCTAGGAGTAGTTCGGCCCCTCTGATAATGTCCGCCGAAACGTCCACAAGCCCTCCTTGCACGGTGGTCTGTGTGCTGCAAACTGGCAATGGCGAAGCTGACGACGACAAGCTGGCCCAACTCTTCGTGGTTATACCGAACGAATTATGAAAGGGCCGTATGGGGATCGGTTGGACCTGCCGAAGCGGGTAGACGTGCATCAGGCTTGGACTAGTAGGACTTTCGGGCTCCGGGTTTTCGCGTCGCCGCTTTGCCATTTGTGAACAAGCCCACTCCAGAGAACGCGGTCGTTTGTAGCCAGGAAGGGTGTCGTCATTGGAGTTCGGACCATCTTGGATGCCTTGGACCTCTGGACTACAGTCCGGCGACGGCTTGTCGCAGCTCGGTGGTGATGAAGGAAGGAGCTTCCAGAGATCGTGAGGCTGTATAGAATGAACTAGGGCGGGAGCAGATGGCGCAGTCATGACAGAGCCCGATGCGTGGCTTCGCATCGTCGGCACGAGCGGTAGAGAATGCAAGACAGGAATGGGTATGAGTTCAGACGTGTGCAAGCTTGAATAGCAATGAGCCATAGAGACCAGTTCGTGAGAGTCGTCGTCCTGAGGCTGAGAGTAAGAAACTTCGGCGTGCAAGGGCGGCGCCCCAGAAGATGGGGGGACGTAAGGCTTCAGAGTGAACCTCCTGAACGCCGTAAACGCCTGCTCTGATTGCTGCAGATCTGAAGGAGCACATGGCCGGGGAATAGGTCTAAGAGGTGTCATCAAAGCTGATGCCGATGCAAGAGCAGTCATGCCGTCTAGTGCAGGCGAGCTAGCCTTTGTTACAGAACCGTCCCGCTGCTTCTTCGTCGTCTGACGTTTGTTCTGAAACCAAATGGTGATGGTTTTCAAGTCCCTGCGTTCCCCCAAAAGTGATGGACTATGAAACGCGGGAATAAGGAGAGTTAGAAAGGGACGTACACGTGGAAATCGGTAGCAAGGCTCTCCTTTTCTTGACGAGAGGGATGCGTATTCCGTTGGAACAATGCCTCCAGCATTTGTGACTGGCGGTCAGTCATCCGATGGCGAGGCTTCTTCGAGCTTTCGCTGTTAGACACAGCTGTGAAGACCAACGGCAGCGCAGGTACGATTTCCTGAACTTGAACGAGGTCCGAGTCACCGACCGCGGTCGATATACCCAGATCAACTTCAGAAACATGGGCGTTCAAAGGAGCAGCAGGCTTATCGGTAGATGGAGAGCTTGGGGGGATAGGCTGGAGCACTGAGGATCCCACAACATGAACAACGGGTGCCGGCAAAGCTTGAATGGTAGTCGACCCTAAACCAGACGCGTTAGTTGAACGAGTGGTGCGCGGCGGAGGACGCATAGTGAGATAGTCTCTGAGACAAAGGAGGGACACAAAACGGGCGGATTGAGGTTGCGCTGGTGGAAGGTAAGTCTTGCAAGTTGAAGGTCACGGTAACGGTTCGGCGATGCCTACAACTTGGGAATGCATGGCCAGCTAATCTCACGCCCAGTCGCCGCCACGACTCGGATCGACTCCTCGCCAAGCTCCTCGCTGCCCCGGAAACAATTCGACTTCCAGGTAAGTTAGAGACATCTACTTGACGTGCTGGTATGCGTTGAAGGGTACATGTAGGCTAATGAACAACAGTTATCTGAAAAGGGTATCAACCGTAACAACCGATACAAGAAAGAGGGAATCGTGAAGGGAGCAGACTGTTCGAGGTAAAATCTCCAGGCAGTCCATGTAATGGTATAAAAACTACTGACCAAATAGAAGTACAACAATTCCATAAAAAGTACCAGACGAACCTAGAAACTTACAAGTCACCGAGAACGAGAGCTCTACAAATATTTCCTCTTAGGGTCCTTTACAACCGCGAAGTCCAACAGCAGCATCGCTGCCTCGACGTCGGCTGCGACGTTCTCGGGAGGCATGTTGACAACAGAAAATGGCGTGGGGGAGCCGCCAGGTCGACCGCCTCTCGCCGCAAAGGCATACTCCTCGGCGGATGCGCGGTCTGCATCCCTTCTCGCCGTCTCGCCGTCATTGCTTGACGAATTACCACGGGCCTTTCGGGTCTGTCGACGGGTCGCAGGGCTTGATTTTGGAGGACGGTTCTCTTTCCCTCTTCCCTCTTTCTTGAGCTGTCTTCGACTCACTCGGTCTTTGGCGCAAGCCCACTCCAGTGACTTCGCAGAGTTTGCTTGTGCAGGCAAAACTGACAGGCGAAGCTTGTCGATCCCAGGAGAAGCAGGGTCCTCTGGTGGTGATGACGGCATATGTCTCCAGAGCTCGAAGTTCGAGAGTGGCGTTGTAGGGCAGGCATGGTTATTCGCTTTCCGGGGTGTGAGGAATGGGCCTGGCGCCGATGTCAAAGGTGTGTGACCAGACGGTCTCTCGCTGAGGGAGGCGATGTGGTCGAGCGACATCATCGATTTTGCTGTGGGTGTTGTGTCTTCTGGGACGGCTAGCTGACGGGCCTCTGCACGCTTCCTAGCACGGGAGTTCTGCGTCCACGCCTTCCGTTTGGCGGATTGGCGTCGGTTTTGGAACCATACCGTCACAGCCTTGTATTCCCTGTAACACAGGCTGTAAGCGCGGATATAGCATGCATCTTCTGTGCTTGTCTTACATTCCTATTTCTTCCGCTAAGTTGTTGCGCTCCTCTCTTGTCGGATATGGATTGGTTTCGAACATGCCATGCAGCGCTTGAATTTGAGTGTCTGTCGCGCGCCTTCGGGCATATGGTACTTCGCTCGACGCGTCGTCGGAGGTCGAGAAGTTGTCGTCCAGGGTTGCTGTTGTTTCGGTCGATGCACGTGAAAGTGGTCGGTGGAAGGAGAACATTATTATGTTGATACAAGCGTCTTCAGAGGGGCGCAGAGTAGAAGTGTGTGCGAGGAGGAAGAGTATACATACAAAGATCAACTTGAGGTTCACGCGGAGGCAATTCGCGTTCTGCAGACAAACAACCAAACAAACGCGTCGCGTCCCATCACGCCCACGCGCGCCATGACACCACGTGATACGATGTTCAACTTTCCCCCAAATCTGACCCTGTCGTATGACTATATAGCGCACAAAGTATAGTAGTGATGTGGAGCTAGTAAACAAGAAATGTATGGTAAAGTATGTAGAAATTCCGCCCATCTCCCCACGTGAACCCAATTGGCCCTCAGACCAATTTCGAATTCTTCCTAGTTCGCGAATCCATATTCCTCTGCCAGCCTACGAGCATCAGGTGACCACGCATTGGGCGGCAGGACAGTGAACGGCCTAATCGTCCGCAGGACTGGGAGCTGCGGGTCGACTGCGCTGACCTGAGTATACCACTTCCAATTGACGTATGTCATCTCCAGGGGTGTGTGTATCGCCGTCCGAAACCGCGAGTAATTGACAATATCGCATGCCTCCATCATCTGGTACTCCAAGAATCTCAGCTCCGGAAGGAGAAAGATCGGTTGCCCTTGGATGTCGGCTCGAGTTGGAAAAACATCTGGCACATACAGCCGGCCGTCGAGACCAAACGCGCGTAGCACATGCGACCTGAGCCCGCCGATTCGAAGGTACTGGACGTGAGGCATGGACATGAGCCACCGGACAAGCTTGCGTTCGCTGTGTCGAGCAAAGGCAGTGGTGAATTCGAAGAGCGTCAGCGTAATGACGTCGGGGAAACGGCCGGTAAGCGCTTGGAGCAATGGGGAGTAATCTGTAACGTTCATGTCCATAAGCGTCAAGTCCCGTAAGCCCGGTGCTTCTATACTCTGGACGAGGAAAATGGCGAAGAGCAAACTGAAGCTGCCCAATGACAGAGTGACGAGATTGGGAACTGAAACAGGAGCCCGATCGGGGCGAGGATTTGCATCGTCCCATGCCGGCCCACCACCGTCAAGCAGCAAGGCCTTCAGACTGGGAGATTCTTCTAAGACGTGATAGAATTGCTCGATGGACGGGCTGTACTGCGCAGGTAGTCGACGCAAGTCGAGGTGGAGGAGATTCGAGAAGGAAGGCTTATCCCAGTCGAGGTGGACACCATTGCAGCAAACTCGCTTCAATAAGGGCGCCTGTCCGCTGAATAAAGAGGAAGCCTTGGTAGTTCTGAACGATTGCGACTCCTCGCCATGCAACACATACGGACGCCCCAGACGATGAATCTCGAAGCGCGTGAGGAGCGGAGCACGGGAGACCGTACGAAGCCTGTCAAGCGCTGCAAGAGCGACAGGCCATTCTTCCACGCTGATGATGAGCATGAAGATTTGGTCGGTCTTCGTGAGGATCCGGTCCAAGAGCCACAGCATCTGGTCTGTCGTGATGACCAGCTTAGGGTCGCGAGTATTGAGGAACCGAGAGCTCTCTCCAATGCGAAGCTGTAGAGGAGTTGTGCCTGCGCGCTCCAGAAACGCCAGCGACCGACTCCATGGCATCGATTCCGCGAACCAAATAGTGCTCCAGAGTATCCGATCAGAAAGGATGAGCTCCCTCCATTTCCGGCATACCCAGGTAAGGCGGAGAAGTCCAAGATTGCACTGGGTGGCGCTATTAGTCGACCAGACAACGTGACGAAAAATGTCGAGTATGATTTCGGTGGGGAGTTTGTACCATTCGAAGAGACGAAATAGTATCATCATACGCTTCCACTTCGCCTCCGCCAGCGCATCGATCAATCGCTTGGGGATGGGGCCAGAGCAGTTGGAGATCTTCGCGATGCGCAACTTGTACACAGCAGCCCATTTCTTGAGCTCTTCAATCTTTTCGGCGCTATCGGGTCCCGAGGGCTCCGGCTGGTGGCTCAGATACACCCGCACGGTGTCCTCCTCCCACTGCTGATAGGTTTGAGTAGGAGTGGTTCTGCCGCCAAGGGGAACTGGCGGTGTGGGTATGGGCACACTAGGAAAGATGCTCTACAGCGCGCTCAGTATATGATGGGGGTCCGACGATTCGTATAAAACATACATTTGGTGGTGGAGGTGCTGGGGAAAGTGGCGCGTGGCTATTCGTAGTCGTTTGCTGTAGCACAAGCGTCAGATCTGATAATCGCCTTGATCCAACGACGGCGACGAACCTGCACAGTAGGCCTAAGATCTGTGACATTGTGGACAGAAGCCTCTGTCGTCTGGAGGGAAATGGCGTCGAAATGTGAGTACTGAGACAGTAGACGATGAGAACATCGACATACCATGGGGTCCAATAAGTACGAGGGTATGGCAACGAGGCCGAGTGCTTGAAAGTGGAGGGAAGGGAGGCGGGTGTTGAGGATGGACCCAAGACGTTCGGGATATAAGAGGCATGGCTGATAGGGCCAGGGATCGACAAAGACGGAGTGGCACACTGCGTCGGAGAGAACATTTTGAAGAGGGACAAGACCACGGGGACCAAGGCCAACCAAAGCTGGTTGTTTGTCCTTGTGGGCGCGGCAAAACGGCAGTTGTTTGGCTCATTAGAACGCGAAATGCCACAGCACTTGAACAACGCTTACCTTCTCTCCGACCTCCAGGTGACGCTCGTGGCAGGGCAGTCGTATCATGACAAGCGAAGTAGCAGTGCGTGTCAAGAACAGGAGAAAGCTGGGGTAAGCGCACATCAGGCCACGAGATATAAAGAACTGAAGTCGCTCTTCGGTTAATCGCGTCCCATGGCCATACGGGGACTCGTTCCACCCAGATAAAGCCGGTGATTATAGCCATGGGGAATCACAGAGGGACAGGTGCTACGGAGACCTGTCATAGCCCAGTTCAGCGCGATCCCTGGTGACGGAGCGGTCCGACCTGTAAATTTGGACCTTCCTAGGTACGCAAGGCCCCTTCCGAGCGTCACAGGCTCAATTCTGCCGCACTTGACCATCTGTGTCGCGCTCACTGGCGATGATGAGCTCGGAAAGAAACGAAGGAAACAAAGCAGCTCCCGTGCCTTCCTTATTGGGCTTACCTTCGTAGACGGCAGCCTCCGCTGGAATCCGTATCATAACGATGACCATTTTCTGCATGTTGGCTGGCACTAGATGCACCTACTTAGCACTGGGGGAACCCGCTATGGAACTATTCCTGGCTATATCCAGCGTGTCCTATGCTCGCCGCCTAGCAGCCAATTTTTAGCGCGTATCTTGAGGCTTTCGTCAGCTTTCTCTCCGCGGCACTTACCATGCACCGACTTACAAGATGCCATCGGCCAGCCGTTCTCGATCCCGTACAGTGGCATTACGCCACAACCTCTCGGTTCTTCGGGTGTCGTAGCCTCACTTTCAGCTCGATCATCTGAAGCGGTTGGCACCGACCTTTGTACTCCCAATCTGGCCCTTTCTCATCAGGGGCCACGCGAACCGATATGTCTTCATCGGCAATTCCCTGGAATTGACATCAAGCCGGAGAGCTTTGTGTTGGACTGTCGGCCAAGGTTTTGTCTCATCTAGGTTTTGCCTCATGATCACAAACCCTTCGCGTCTGCCCCATCACCCGACCGGCAAAGGCCATTGGGTTGACAAGGACTCGGCCCTCCCAACCCTGTTTTACAATGTTCACTCGGGAATAGGCCATTGCTGTGTCTCTCGGATAATTTCTCAATTACCACTCGCAACGCTGAAGAGCGTTCAGACCTTCAAGCTTCAGGCACTGCGTCCTCCTTTGAATGATGCATTAGTGATGACTTGTGTCGTCATTCATCCAATAGATACGGGCTATCTCGCGCAGCGAAGGCAAAGAGTACAGACATACAGGGTGATCAGGCATACGCCGAACACTGACAGTAGATCCGAACCAAGCAACTCAGAAGGTCCTGCACGGACCTGTTGCGCATCTGGACGTATTTCGTATCTCGAGGTCTCTTGCAGGCACATCTCGTGCACTGCGATGCGGAATAAATGATTGACACGTCGCCTGGCAGTCCAGACGGCCATCACTGCGGCCACTGGATGTAGGCTGCCGGCGGCACTCTAGCTACGTTGTCGTTTATCAAACCATGGTCAGGAAGTATCTTTAAAGTGTTGAGCAGATGCCAAGGTCTTTTTGTTAGGTCGTTCCGAAATGACCACCGTTTATAAGATCAGCGTAATAAGTCGATTCAGTAAAAGCGAGAGTTAAGACAGGAGATGTACGGTAAATGAAAGAACGCTACACAACAGAGCATAAGACAAAGCGATACGGAACTATAAAGCGAGATATGAGAGATAAAGAATTTAAGCATACACGTAACACATACAATGCAACACTGTACACAGACCAGAAGGCGTGAACCAAACCTCAAGAAATACCGAATAACAAGACCAAAAACAATAGAAATTTATGGCAATAAATGAATCGTCACCGAATGTAAACCAAAGGTCCTCACAATCATCTATTCAATGTCCTTCAAACCAGAGCCCGAGGGCTGAGGAGGTTTTGCCTGCTCATGTGAAGTCAACAACTTGTCGACGATGTAGTTGACAACATCCTCTTCTTCGGCCTTAGAAAGACTCTTGCCATCGGAAGGAAGGCGAGAATCCACCATCTTCGGGAGCGATGGGAAGGCGGACTCCGTGAATCCCATCTATAATAAGATTAGCCCTCAGCTATGATGTACTTTAGAGAAAGACAAGTGAGGCACAACTGACATCACCTAGCCTTCCAACAAGGTCCTTCATACTGTCTTGACGCTCAGTTTGACGCGTCTGATTCTCGGTGGTCTGGTCTCGATTAGCCCCACCAGAGGCATTCTGTTTGCGAGGGCTGCGGGGACTACGAGGAAGACTGACCATCTCGAGCTGAGGGAAACTGCCACGTGCATTGCTGATGATTTGCGACGGAGGCGTAGTGGTTCCGCTTGCACGGGGAGGAGGCTGAACCTGCACCTGTCTGTTTGTGTCCGCAGGTCTCTCCGTCGCCTCAGAGGTGGCCGCCCTGAAAGGATCGATACCACTGGCGGTCGCACTAGGAATGATTTAATATAAACAGTGAAAAGGGTTCGAGATATTCACCTGTCGGTCGATTCCTTCTGTCTTTGCTCCCGCAGCTTCCGCCTGAAGTCTCTCTCCCTTCGATACCGGTCCTTTTCCGCTTTATAATTCTCCTTCGCAGCTTCCAATGACGCTCTCAACTCAGAGGCCCGAGGCCTCGAGCGCGGAGATGCACCATAGTAGGATACTTCCGGGGGCTCGGAGGGTGGGATGCTAGACAGCGCTGGGTCCAAGGTGCTAGCAGGGGGATGTGGGTAGGGTCTGAAGTTACTCCAAGCAGGAATATAAGCCCCTGGTGGGGGAATAGCGGCAGGGGGGTATGCCCCTGCGGGCGGAGGCATAGATGTCATAGGCGGATAAGCGCCAGGCGGTGCCTGCGGAGGAATGGGGGGCGGKTGGGGGACTGGCGCGGAACGAGGCTGGGACCATAGATTCCAAGCACTTGTCAAGATGGGAGGGAGGGACGCAGGTCCAGAAATTGGTGGAGGGGGCCTTGGAGCGGACCCGCTTGAAATCGAAGAATTCGGGTTCGAAGTTGCCTCACCCAAGGCACGAAAGATATTACCAATAGCTTCGGTGACTCGTCTGCCAGCCTCTTCCTCGGCAGCCCGATGAGCATCCCTGCGCAGAGGCAGCGGTAGCATTCTGGACCTCCTGTGCAGCCCGGCGAAGCTCCTGTGCAGCCCGAGCGACGGAATCACGATGTGCGGCCCAATACGTGCCGTTGGTGGCATTCCGCAGCACATTGCGCAAGCCTTCCGACAACTCGGGATGAGAGGCGAAGACGGTCGAGAGTGAATTGAGAAGTGATGCAATGTCGTTGGTCAAGGAAGCAGCAGGGCTGGGTGCATTTGCAGCACCTATATCAGGAAGAGGTGGATCATCAACTTCCGTCCCCGCGTCTTTTTTCTCCAAGCCGGGGGAAACCACAGGCGTACGGGCAGCACTATCAGACGGGCTCGCCTTTGGCATATCGGCATGTGATTGGAGTGTCGGAGGGGTGAATTGGGCGCCAAACGTATCAGAGCTAACGCCGCGCAAACCACGCACTTGCACATGTATGGGAGGTTTGGTCGGGGTATCGTCGTCAAGCACAGACGCAGATGACGAGACGTCGTCCTCTACAGTCGGCCTAAGATCCCTGGCAATCCCTTTCCCTTTATCGGCACTGCTCCCAATCAATTCACCATAATCCGAAGACGACATGCTGCCTTTGTCCTCGCCGCGGCTAGAACCACTTCCATCTGAATCCACCGTTTCCACATATGCATGAGGGCTATCCAAGCCTGGCCCGGGGGGCGAAGACGTGAATATGGGTCCCGCACCAAGGCGCTCCCAGTCGTCTTCCACTTCGAAGATAAGGGGTACTGTACCACCGCCAAAAGTATTGCGTGAAGAGGAAGCTCGCGGAGTAGCTGGAAGCGGCTTGTTCTCGTCCAACGCAGCCCGGAGGGATCCTAGGTCGAGAACGTTGAACTTGATGAGAGACTGGGAAGGCGTAGTATCGTAAAACTCGTGGAGCTCTTCCTCTGAGCTAAGAGTGACTTCATCTCCATCGGCGTCAAGGTAAGATACGGCAATTCGATCTGGAGGGAGGTTGTAGAGAAGCTGAATCTTGGCTGCCAGAGCTTCCCATGACGGGCGATGCGGGAAAGAAACGCGACGGGTGAGCCCGTCGAGTTTGGAGAGTTTGAAATGAGTGGCGCTGCTCATTGCGGCGTCCTGGGAGGGGGAGTCGGTCGTAGTAGGATTGCTCTGGCGCTGCGCTCAGTCTCTATATCACTTGCATTTCAAACTCCGACTGCTGCGCCTCGTACGTCATACTAGTACACTACTTGAACTCAGGCTGCTACAGAAAATGTTTCCTTCATCCTTTCACGCAAAGATGGCCAGGCGCGGGTCAATGTCAGCAGGGTCGTTCAGCTGCGGATTCCAGTCAGTGCATGTCAATTGCACGATGTGCCCAAGCACTCACCCTCAAGTTAACGTTAAGAGCGCTAATCTTGTCAATTTCCTCTTGCGACAGGTTGAACGAACCGCTATCCAGGTTCTCCACAAGGCGTGCATGCGTGTTGCTCTTGGGCACCACAGCAATGCCACGCTGCGTAGCCCAGCGAAGCAGAACCTGCGCCGGCGCTAATGATATTGTCAGAGCATGCGACAGGTATGCCAAGTCTTCAAAACGTACACTTGTTGTGCGTCTTGGAGATCTGTATCACCGAGTCACGCTCAAACAAACTCGAGCTTCCTTTGTGGCTTCCGAGCTCGTAGTATCCCTGCGGACCGAACGAAGAGTAGCCGGTGACGGCAATGCCGAGAAGCTTAGCGAGCTTGAGAATGGGCTCCTGGGTCAAGTAGGGGTGGAGTTCGATCTGAAGAACAGCAGGCTCAATGCGGGCATATCGCAGCACATCGAGAATCAGTGCTCCTGCAGCGTTGCTGAATGGTGACATGAGTTTCATTCACATCTGTGCAAAAATGACGACGGTACCTCATGCCAATATTCTTCGCGAGACCCTCATCGACCAGTTCCTCCAACGCCTTCCACGTCTCGTGGTATGGCGTGTTCTCTGACGGCAGAACATAGGTCTGGTGAGTTTTAGATTGGGCATGATGCGAGCCTGCACTTACGGAGCTGAACCTTGCCGTTATCGTCAAACCACTCAGGAGGGTAGCGGTGGCTAGGGTCGACATATTGCAGAGAGATGGGGAAGTGGATAAGGAAAAGGTCAAAGTAGTCGAGACCCCAGAGGCTCAGCTGCAGCTTCGCTGCGACTTTGGCCTATTCGTAAGGTAAGTAAATTGTACCCGCCATAGGGTGTCTGTCTTACATGATCATGTGCATGGAAGGTGTTCCAGAGCTTTTCTGCTGTGTGAATTATGACTCTTCAGAATCACACATGAAAGAGCGCACCTTGGAAGTGATGACTAGGAAATGCGGGCTCAGTTCTATGACAATGAGACCAGAGCGGTGCTACTCACAAAGCTCTTCGCGCTTCACAATACCCTCCTCCAGAGCACGGCGCACACCCGCGCCAGCCTCCTTCTCATTCCCATAATCACCAGCACCGTCGAGAAGACGGTATCCAGCCTTGATGGCGTTGTACACGGTCTAGATGTCGTATTAGTTAAATTCAGATCATCTTAACTTGTGCCAAACATACATCCGCGCACTGATCTTTCGTGACCTAACGCTGCAGGTTAATAATCATCGACTCCGCGCTACGATGATCCAGACTCACCTTCCAGAGGCCGAAGCTATTGAGGGCGATCGATTCAGTTGTCTTATCGTCAATGATTCTTATCTCCGCTTACCCAACAAGAGGCATCTAGTGTAAAGCGTTCGTCAGGATCTAGGTGTGCTCGGTAGAGTTCCGTCCTAACCTTCTGCCCAGTCCTCTTCAAAACGACGGTGGCCATTTCTTTCTTGATGTTGTTTGGAGGGTATTACACAGGGGTGAGATCGAGACGACCAGAGATCCTCAAGAATCGACGGCTGGTATAAATATGTCCTCTCCGCGGACTCGACGGTCCGGCCAGATGTCGTCACAAGGGGATGCTATTGATAATTCCTCCACATCGAACCTTTATGCGATACGATCTGATTATCGTGGAAGAGATCATGACCTTTGCAGGCTCTCATCAGCTCAGGCTTTCGACCAACTGTCAAGCAAAGGAAGATGGTAGCAGTAACCATGGGAAGAACGGTAGCCGCCTCTTCAAAGCTGGAACATCAAGAGCAGTTCCTTTAGAAATGTATGACTGTTTCAACGCATCAAAGACATTCAAATATTCAAGTTATAGGGCAGGGTCACCTTCAACCAATAGGATCCGGAGCTCGAAATACTTACGCTCGCCTCGTGTTCTGACTCTGCAAAATTGCAAATCGTAACCGCCAACCGCCAACAAGCGCCGATCGTCCACTGACGATATTCTGAATCGCTGGCGGGACTTTGGAAGTCGAAATGACCAGGTGTGGATACCTCCTGCTATGCCTGGCTAAACATTAGCGACTTGGAAGACACTGAACCTTTCGTCCTCGTGCATGAACATCAGCTCCGGATTGAAATCCTAAGCGATTCATCGATGCATCCGTGTCTCCTTTTCTCCAAGGACAGAAAGTAATATCCGAGGTTTAGCCTTGGTTTGGCCAGCAGGTTCCTGTGGAGGTCGATGTCAGGACCGGGTCGCCGCGGCGTCTCCCGACTCGAATGTGCCGAAATTCCCACGCTCATATCCTCCGCTGGACGCGTCTAATCCCTGCGCGAGGAGCTCCTCCGTCACACTCTAATACCTGGCCTGGCGATTCAGGCCAGGTTCTTTCTCAAGTTTGGCCTTTCTCCACAAAATACGCTCTTGTTTGCTCGTGAGCTGGCCTTGTCAGTTACTGAAGGGGTCCTGTGGAGGACTAGAGCGAGAGTCTGTTCCGAAGTCCTTCCAGCTGGCAGGTTCCTTCATAGCTTGTATACGTATGTCGCTCAATGATATTCCTACGCGCTATGTGCTCAGAGGCAAGCATTGACGTTAAGACAGAAGCCACCTCCCTCATACTGTAGCTCAACATGCATTTCCACGTACTTGGAGTCGGGCCCATCGGTGTCCTCATCTCCCACCACTTGCGTATGGCTCTGAACCCAAAACACTCTGTCGTGCTGATTCACAAGGAAATTGCGCAGAAGAAGCGTGCGCAGAAACTGGGCAATGTGCTGACCGTCGAGCGCGGCGGGGCTGAACACACCGTCTCTGGGTTCCAGTCCGAAGTGTTCAACCTTCGACGGCAACTAAGTCAAGACCAGCAACGGCACCTCGAACCCCACGACGCAGAAGCGGAGTCATCGTCCATACCCGATGCCAGTGCTCCTTCGACCGAAGAAATCGAGTCACTCTTCGTAACGCTCAAAGCCCCTGCTGTTGAAGCTGCCATCCGGCAGTTGCAGCCTCGTCTCAGACGCGACAGCACTATCGTCCTCATGCACAACGGGATGGGCATGTACGAACGCCTGGTCCGGGATATCTTCCGCAACCCCGAACATCGACCACATTTCATCCTTGCGTCGAACGACCACGGCGCCATCTTGAAGACATACTTGCATGCCATCCACACGGGCATGGGCAGCATCACGTTTGGTATCGTCCCAGATCCTCTAGGCCGAGATTTCGAAGTTGGATTTTCGTCGCCTGACGCGAAGCCGTCCCTCGAAGACATCATGCCGCCAGACGAGGAATCCGAACGCTATTCATCGCTACGCAACACCGTCGCTGTGCTCTCGAGCATGGATGGCCTAAATACATCCTGGAAGCCAATATCCCACGTCCTGACCGCCATGAAGCGCAAGCTGGTCGTCAACGCCGTCATCAACCCCCTCACGGCGCTGATGGGCTGCCGAAACGGTGACATCTTCCCGACTCAGGCGGCGCTCAGGATTTCTAGTCGCATATGCTCTGAGGCCGCAAAGGTCTTCGAAGCTGACTACCATCAAGGACAATCGCCCGATGCTCCGTGGGAGGCTCTCAGGGTCGGGCCAAATGACATGAATGACTTCCCGGCTGCATTGCGCCGAGAAGCATTGGAGCAAGAGGTTCAGCGAGTGGCTTACAACACGGCGGGGAATATCTCATCTATGCTCGGGGACGTGCAGAAGGGGAAGGCGACAGAGATCGATTTCATGAATGGCTACCTGCTACAGATGGGCTCTACGTATAAGGTGCAGATGCCTGCTACAGCGATGCTCCTCAACCTGATAAAAATGCGGACGGACATCCCAATAAACACCAGCCTGCTTGGTATCTCGCCCGGGTGTGAGCGTGCTAACTGTTCTATTCGCGAACATCATTCTGACTATTTCTATCACTAGCCGATCAGAAACATGAACGCTACGTGCCAGTAACGCAACAGGTGCTCGACAAAGCATTGGGCAGGAAGCATCCTTGGGGTTAATCGCACCCGCTTTATCGTCCCTTCATTCGCATTCGGAGACTGTCACACAATCTCTTATCATCTTTGTCTCTAGCATTACCTAGCACCCTCCTGTCACCTCTAGCATTCGTATCAACAACACTCTCAAAGTCTTCTGTTTCCTTCTAGGACCGCCATTTGAAGGAAAGCTTCCGCCCTGCTTGCCGTTCTGTACCCATGGGGCAAGTCAAGTGCCGCCTTCTTCCACCGCACTACCCGCATCCATGATCTCCTCTTGTGACGTATCATTGAATGTCAAAAAGCACAACTGGACCGTTGCCAGTTGCCACACGCCCATGTTGACGTGAGAGCGCACAGCGGCTTTAGCGTATGTACATGCGCGCACTCGTCATCGATATCGCTGCTCCCTCCTCGTCCGACAGCACGCCTAGTGACATACATGCTGTGATCCGAGACCCGAATTGCATTCCATGGATCATCTGACCTGCCAAAAATTTCAACGTGCTAATACTGCTATGGTACGCCGTCTGCATTGAGCCGAGTTCGCTCCCACCGTCCGTGCTACCTTTGTCCCCTACCACGCGGTCCCATACCTCCCGGACTCGGGAGACGCGCAGGTATGCTTAGCACGCATCGGCCTCGCTGATCATAGCGTTTATCAACGCCCACCGCCGTGCATACACAATGCAAATAGCGTCGCGTGGGCATTGGCGGCCGCAGGCATTGAGGCGGCGCATGCCGACTGAGGACTCCGCGTTTCGAGTTACGAGTTTTCGATCTAGGCATTGATCGTCTGCGAGCCCGGATCGGCAGATGCAGATTGAACTGGCAGTACTTAGTGGGGCCGACGCGCTGGCACACGATCTGGTGCGTACGGGTGCGATCAGGGCAGCTATGTACCCGAGTATTCATCCTATTTCGACGTTACAGTAATTGCGGCAGATAGTAGGCCAGGGCGGCGACAGTAGCGGAAGGGCTGCTCGGGACGCGCTCCAGAGTGCGCAGGCGGCTGCTGCAGGCCAGGGCATAGAGCGGCCCCGCGGCAGCGGCAGGAGCCCGCTCCCGAATGTTAACACGCACGCAGCACGCAGTACAAGGCCCATCATACATATGCCCGCTCTAGGTGCTCGGCGCCTGCGACTATCCCGCTGCGATTGGGTATGTGCCCACCCTCGAGGCCCCATGACGCGATGTTTGTCCGAACAACCCGCCATCGCCGCAGTCTTTTTCTGCGCGTGGCCAGCACTTGGATTGCTGCTGCGGCCTCATGTCCGAGATACCGCGAACCTTCCCAAACTAGAGGCCTAGACTATGCTCGAGGCACGGATGCTACGAACGGGGCATAGGCCAGAAGATTTATCAAAATAGTACTACGTGAAGAGGGCGGCCCGTATACTTTTAAAGTTAAAGATATAACTGTCAACAGGTACATCGACGGAAACATTAGTTACGGTGAAGACGCTATCGACAAGTCCTGGAGTGATCCGCGAGGGGATGTATGCAGTAGTCCGTAAATTGAGCACTGCGATAATGCGAGGGGTCTATGTAAGTAGGTGGGTGGGGTCTGGCTCATGTAGAGCTCGGGTGACACATGAGTGGCCGTTAAATCGTTCAAAGTCCTTCAATAGTTCACAGTCATCAATGGTCATCAGCGCCCGGGGTGCCCCACTTCACCATTCGCACAGCGCCGCCTTGCCAGTCTTCCACGCGGCGTTTTGCAATGACGGACATCGTTGACCTGTCTGTCCCAACGAAGCCGATGCCGGAGGATTGCATAACGGCGTCTATGAGAAGGGGATACCTGCAAACCCATGAAGATAGTCAGATAATGACGGGGAAGGAGACCGACTCCGTGGAGACGCACCATCTTCCGTATTTCGCAACGGTGTCCTCGGAGGTATGGTCGACACTGTACCATCCGAGCATATGGACAGCATCCCACCAGGTCGGGTCCTTCTCATCACTCAGCATGAGGACATGCTGAGGGTCTATACCTTTCGTCGCCCTGACCTCCTCTTGAATCTCGGCAATGCGGCGAGCAAAGACAGCAAGGGAAGGGAAGCAGTCAGCCACCGGCACATCGTTGCAGTAGATGCCAAAGTCGGTACGGCGCGCGTGGATGGCGATGTACTAGCCAAAAGCACATTAATGCGGACATAACAAACGTAGAAGCTAGCGGATGCGTACGGGAGGCACCTCGTCTTCATCTGGGACTTCAAATATTCGCTTGAGGTACCCATCGGCTAACCCCTGGAGGCGCTGGGTCCATCGGAAGTTTTTGACCACGAAACGCCAAGCAGGGCTGAAATCGTGGTCGTACTCAAAGGACTGATAGCAAAGTAAGCACAGTGCGACGAAAAGTGCCGATGGCACGTACCTCCGTTGCACAGAGATAGTACAGATAATCGAAACACGAAAGCTGCTCATCTGGATCGAGAGTGACTTGATGGGCTGTCGAAGGCTGCGCATGGCCCTTGTACGCTTCGTGTGCCTCTGAATATGTCAAGGCAGCTACCGACCAAAAATGGGCATGTGGGTCATGCTCATACCCCTCGAACTTCTGAACAGATTTAGGTGCTGAGGTGTAAGAGATATCTACACGAGGTAATGAGATGGGTAGACCGGGCCGAAAGGCACATGCACATACCTATTCCGTTGTGTTCGAGAGCGTAAGTGAGACGAGGCGGAGATTCATGGGTCTGAACAGCCTGCCACACACTCCAGCAGCCGAGCTCGTCGATTTCGGTGCTGTTCGAGTCTTTGACGTCATCAAACTCGAGGACAGGCATGCCGATGGCCTGGCTGAGGTAATCGATGTCGAACACCTCGCTGAATGGGACTGACCCAGCGTCTCCCCCAATGTGCGACGGGATGAAGTGACCGATGATGGGAACGCGCTCAGTGATAATGGCGAGGTAGACAAGGTTGCCCTGAGAAGGATATGGGTTAGCGCGGATAAGTGAAACCCGGGGGGCGAGGCGTACATATGTCATTACATCGTTCGCTGAGAACAGAACAGTGTGAGCACGGGACAGGAACAAAGGAACAAAGGGGCGTACTCCAGCCTGCAGAGATCCATGAAGTGACATACTTGGTGTCATTACGAAGATTGTCTGCAAGGTGACATTGAGGAACCATGTCAGGCCGAAAGGACAACAAGCTAACCTTTGAGTTTTGGGGTAGGCGGGCCAAGGACTGCGGAGAGACGGTCTACACGGTGAGGGATACCAAGGTATGAAGAGGCAGAGGGAGGCTGATAGAGTTTCCACAGAATAGGCGACTCGAAGAGAGAAAAGGAGAAGAAAAGGAGGAGGGACGTGACAGAGAAGATGGAGCATGCGGCGAGGATAAATCGACGGCGGGTAACAGGGGCTGGAAGAGAGGAGCGAAAAGAGGAACGGAATGGCGAGGCCGGGAAGACAAAGTCGGAGGGGGAGTCGCGAAAGGAGACAAGGGACATGGCAGCGTCGTCGTCGTCTGAGCTGTGGCGGGAGCGCACCTTTGGTTCGTCCATGGTGGAGCGGAGGCGGACACGAACTTGAAGGGCGGAAGTGTTCAGAAAGTGTAGACATACAGTACTTTATTGAACAATGACGGGCACTCTGGCCTCTTTCTGGCCAACCTGCATGATGTCTCCGCGCGGACTTGCAATTTCTATGTTTTTTGTGTCACGCCTCCGACGTCCCGATCTGGATCGACTGGCACCCCTGGTCCCCCCACGCCCCGCACCCGTCCCTCGCCTCAAGTCTCCTCCCCTCAGCATCATGTCTACACAGCGCCCCCTTTTCCCCTCCGGGTTCCTTTCAGACGCCCGTCGGCCCAAAAAACCGCCCTCTTCGCGCCTCCCTTTTCCTCCCAACCCCCTCCGTCGTCCCAGCCATGGAGTCCTCCAGGTCCAAGCCTTCCGTGCACCAGATCGCGGCCGTCGTCGCCTTTTACATGACGGCCGCTCTCGTCGTGCGTTTCGTGTCCATTCATTTATTGACATGCGCCCTAATTTATCTCTTGTAGATGGTCTTTGTGTAAGAGCCTTGTCGGGTGACTTTACCCTGCGGATCTAACGCCACACTTTACAGGAACAAGGCGGTCCTTAACTCGTCCCCGGAGCTCCCTCTCCTCTTCTTGTTCATCCAGCTTATCATTGCTGTCATTCTTCTTCATACCTCTGCTTTCTTTTCATCAAAAATCGAGATACCCAGATATGACCTCCACACTGTCAAGAAGCTGGTTCCGGTCGTGCTCGTCAATATTATTGGTCTTGTCTTCAATACCTTATGCCTCAGAGATGTCGAAGCCTCTTTCTTCCAGGTGGGTCATATCGTTTCTGTCTTATCTTTTCTCTGACCTGTCAACTTCAGATCGCTCGAGGATTGGTTTTACCCTTGACGATTGCCGTTTCGTCCGCTGCTACCTACTCGACCCCTTCTATCCGGGTCATCATCGCCGCTGTCGGTGTTATGGCTGGTTTCTTCCTGGGAGTTGCTCCAGAATCCAACCTTCCGGTCTCCGCGATACCCTCTACGCTCTCACTCTTCTACGGCGTTCTTTCGTCCTTGTTCATCGCAGTACATTCTGTCCTCATCAAGTCCTCCCTGCCTTACTGCAACCACTCGTCGATTCAGCTCGCTTACTGGACAAATGCGGGCTCCGCTGTAATCCTAGCTCCTTTCGTCATTCTTCATGCCGAACCTTTTAAGCTTCTCGCCATGATGGGTAACCCCGACTGGGACATGGGCACTTTCGTCTGGGGCAGCCTGGTCACAGGCGTTTTCGGCTTCCTTCTCTGCGTGGCAGGGGTGCTCAGCATAAAAGTAACGAGCCCGATTACGCACATGTTCTCCAGCGTATGGCACCTCTCGTTCTATATCTGACTGCGAAGGCTGACGCGTACCTTAGGCCGCGCGTTCCGTGATCCAAACGCTGCTGGCAGTTTGGCTATTCCATGATGTTCTTACCCTGTATGGTGTTTCTCCGACGCTCCACACTTCGAGTCACTCACCGTCTTCAAATAGGAATCGCGTTGCTTCGATCCTTACTATCCTCACCGGAACGATGTATGTGCTACTTATTGCGTTACTGGGTTGACCTTATCTCACGCGTGGACAGGTATTATACTTGGGTGAAGTCCGCGGAAGGCGCACATCCACCGCCAGCGCGCCCCGTGGACCTCGAGGCAATGGGCAGCAGGGATGGACAGTCCAAGTCGGATCAGGAAGTGATATGGCAGGCGCCGGAAAAGGAAATCGGAGAAGAGGACAAGTGAATGGGTCGCACTTGAACTGCATACTTACACGACAGGACCACACGACGGACTCTTCTGATTGACTTTTGTTGTGACAATGGACACTTGTTAGATATGTACGTATCGACAGTAGCGAGCTTGTGCTGCGTCCGCGGTGTATGTAGTAGTAACACGAGGTGACGTGACGTTGGGGCGGGAACGGAAATAGACAATACTCATTTGCTCGGAGGTCCGAGAGCGTGTGAATTTTGTTTGGCCGAGATCGGGATCGATATGGACATTCCAGACTGCGAGGACATCGGCCGAGTGCGAGAGCTCGTTACCCCGTCACGCTGCTCGTCAAACATGCCTCAGCCAGAAGCATCCCTGCCTTCTGTCTAGGTGGGTTTCGCATCATGCGGACTTCTTGCGCAAAACGTACAGGCTCGGTCCATTCAGCCAACACGTTGCCTGAAATCCGAGCGTTTGTCCTGAACCAGTCCTGCTCATTCCAGGCCGAGTCAATGCCGCCAGGACCCCTGGCCGTCCTTGGTCCATGCTGGCTTTTTGTCCTCTCGGTTTTCTGTCCACGCCCGGCTTTCGGACAGGCTATCGAGGTACCAAGAGGTGCTCCAATCTGGGTGGAGAATCACTGTTGAAGGGTGCGTTATATACTTAGAGCACACTAACGCTGACAGTCGTCTAGCATATGGTAGTACCTTACGTGACTAGACGACTAGAAGGGCCGATTAATGACCTCCATCGACTGATCGGCTCTCCTCCTGGTGCAAATTAAAGGTGGGGAAAGCCGGAAGAATGGCGATAAGGAGGCTCCTGTATTTAGGTGAAATTCACGTTCATTCAAGGAGCACGCACCACAGCGGCGTCACTCCCCGAACCCCATTATTATTTTACAGCCGTCCAAATCCGTCTCCGTTACAGCATTTTTCGCTTTGCCTTATAGCCTGGAGGGCCCGAGGTTCTATCGGCTTCCATTGACCGTCCGTCCTTAGGCCCCCTCCCGCCCTCTATACCATGGCCACCCTTCCCCCCTTCTCTCACCCCGCACCCCCATCGCCAGACCTCTCGGATTCAGAGGATGTCGATGTAGCGACCCTCACAGCAAAGAAGCTCCTCGCTGGGCTTCACGACTCGGCGCGGCCTTCCGACGCGATTTGTTATGAGCGAAGGCTCGGGGACAGTGAGCTCTCGTATTACCTCCCATCGCGAGCCAACGGAGTCAACGACATGTGAGTCGCACGCATCCCATTAATCATCCACCCATCATAACGTGTTGCAGGTATTTGCACCTGGGCTTCCGTGCCCCGGAACGTTTCCTCCGCAGGACCCGAGTGCAGACCGTGTGGTCCATCCTGCGCATGCGCCACCCTCTGATGGCCTCGCGAGTGGTCATGCGCGACTACGACGATGTGCGCTTCGTGTGCGTGTCATCTTCCAATCAGGCGCCGTTGTGCTTCCCTTTGTTCACATCTGTCACGGTTGGCATTTTAGCTTTACACGGCCGAGCTCGCCGGAGACCGCTCTGCTCGAGGCTGATCGCGAGCTGGAGTACAGGACGCAGTCGAAAGACGGTACGTCTGCACTTTGCCTCCGGAGCCGGCGGTGCGGTCCGCTGACTGAATGCACATAGATCTTATTGACAGCTATCTCAATGGGCCACGCACCCTTTCAAACGATCGCCTCTCCTACCTCATAGTTTCGCAAGTTCCGACGGCCGAGGGGCTACTCCCGACGCCACCGCCAACGCCGACTCTTTCGAAGCCGTCGTGGGAAAGCGCAGAGAGCACTTTCCAATACGAGCTCCTGATCTGCGCCGCACACTTCATCGGCGATGGAATGGCCTTGCATCAATTCGCGAACGACCTGTTTGGTCTGCTTGCGGGCTCACGGTCGCAGGAGGAGCTCGAGGAGCTCGCGAGGGCTGAATGGCAGCAGCGCTGGGGTGACCGCATCGATGGCACCAATTCGGTACGTCGTGCCTTGCTTCCGAGCATGATTGACTCCGTCTGACCCGTGGCACGCTATTTAGACGCCGCCGCTTCCGTTGAGTCTAGAGGAGAGTCTGCCGAAAGAATTGGCCAAGTTCAAACGCGTCGTGGGCCAGGTCGACTTCCAGAACAATCTGGTCAAACAGATTGTAGGTTCTGCAGTGCTCTCTGAAACATTGCTTCCGTCCTGACGCCATGATTGCAGGGCGGGCATACGTTCCCTCGCCGGTCTGATCCCGTTCGTCACACGACGGTGCCCACCGTCCCTTACGATGAGGAAACCACCAAGGCTATCCTGAAGAAGTGCAAAGCCCATGGTGTCTCGATTGCGAGCGCATTGTTCGCGATCTGTAACTTCGCATGGGCACGCATGAGCCCTAGGGAAAAGCAAAAGTCGCCGATGTGAGTTTCTCGACTGCTTCCTCGGCGAAGATCGTTCTGAATTCCTATTTTCCATTTAGGATGATGTATGCTGCTCTGAACGTCCGGCCATACTTTATCCCGAAGCCCTTGAACGACTCCTACTGGTTCCTAGCCGTCGGCTACTTCAATGTCATGCTGCCTAACTTCATCCCCAGCAGCTGCGAGTCTGAGAAGACATTCTGGTTGCGCGCACGTGCTGCGAAGGATCAGAGCACACGAGCTGCGAAGAACTCCATGGTTGTGACTCGGCATCGCGAGATGGCGCGCAAGCGAGGGCGGCAGTCTCGCGCCTGGGCGCGGGAGGACGATGAGAAGGAGGCTGGCACGTGGGTGCCTCCGCCGCCTGCACCAGCCCCAAGGACACCGGCTGTCGCGGCTCCTCCATCTTCGGCACTCATTGGGTTGTCTTTGCTTGGCAACTTGGACGGCATCTACAAGCATGCGACTTTCCCCGACGTCAAGCTTCATACCCTTACCACCGGCTCGCGGCAGCGCCACGGCGGGATGTTGTTCTTTGGATATACCTTCGCTGGAAAGCTCTGGGTCAGTCTCGGTTACGACGAAAACGGCTTCGAGCGCAAGTCCGTGGACATGTTTTGGAAGAACGTGTTAGGTGCGATTGACGAATTCTTGGTTTGATGTAGCTATTGGGACTTTCATACGATCTTGATCTTGGACTTCACGCGCTCATTGGACAGTCGCTTGCTTTGGACTCTAGTCTATTCTGGACAGTATTTACTCTGGACATTTTATGTATTTACGCACGTAACATGAAATGTAGTTACCCTGTATACGTACGTACCGTTCCTTTTAGCGTAGTATTCTGGACTTCGTGTAGTCATGATGGTGTCCGAACAATTTATCGACGTTCTTTTACAACTAAAGAATACGCAGTTCAATCGAATGTTAGTGGTTGACGTAGACGTTGCGTACTTGAGTACAGAGCCGCCGGCGCCACCGACGCGTCTTGGACTGCGCGTTTTTGGCAAGACTCACCATCTCCATTCAGCTAAAGCAACCTCAATTACGCTGAGAACTTGTTGCTACTTTCGATCGACCACGCTAGGAAGTCGAGATGTTGACAACCTTTTCGGTCGCAGCTCCCGGTTCGAGCAAGACTACGCTCTACCGCCCACCTGCCGCACCAGCATACGCTCCTCCAATGCTACACCAACAAGTCCCCATGCAGCGACCTAACGTTACGGACGACTATGAACGTGCGTCATATAGGTTCTAGCACTTAGCGTGTTTCTGAAAAGCAATTCAGGATGGTATACCGAGGCGGTGCCGAACAATCGCATGCTGCTCTCGCTAAAGTCTGGCATCCACTCCGAGATCGCATGGGCCTTCGACCGTCTCTGCCGTCTCTGCAACAACGAGCAGTTCTTCTTACGCTCCATCCCCGGGCTCACCGACGCGCTGTTTGAGTGGCCAGAATGGTACATCGAGCAGAACAAGAAGGGCACGAACAAGCTCGCGGTGCTGTTCTCGCTCTCCCCGGCTGAGGAGCGCAAACGGCGGCATGGGCTCGAGGCCATGTTTGTGATGCGGAACGCGGCGGTCAACGAGCCGAATGCGCAGGAGCTCGCGTCGCACAAGAAGACAAGGTTATTGCTTCTGGCGGCGCTGCATGGCGTGAAGCCCGACACAGACGCGAACACCGAATTCCTCATGCATGCGATTGAGCTGCTGCAGTACATCGCGCCGACGTTCCCCGTACCCCCACCCTCTGCTCCTTTGGAGTCCAATCCCATACCACCTCTGGTTGCGATAGCTGGCAGCTCCTCGAACCGCTCTCTCATCATCGCGTCGTTAACAACTCTTCACCTACTACTCTCGAATCCCGCCAACGCTGTGCATCTGACCCCCGACTCCCCTGCACTCGCAGCATCCATCCGATACCTCCCCCTCCTCTCCGACCGACCGCTCGTCGATGCGTGCCTCAACTTCCTCTACACTCACCTTTCGCATCCGCCAATGGCCAAGGTTTTCTTGCGCAACCGTGACATGCCTAGCACGCTCAAGCTACTTGCGACACAGATTGTCTCGGAGCAGTTTGAAGATACGGTTAGCGTGGATATTGGCGGGCCTGTGTTTACCGCACCGGCGGTATCTGTGGTGACGCGGAATCATGAGTTGACACAGGAGGAGCTGTACAAGCTGGTTGGGTTACCAGAGCCTCAGAGGTGTTACGAGTGGTACGTGTCCATGTCACTCAGACGAAATAAGGCGCTGACGTTTACTGTGCTACAGGATGAAAACAATGTTCGTGGCCGAGCCAGAAGGAGAGCTGACACAAGTCGACTTCTGGAACCTCTACAAGGACGTCTTCGTGCCCTTCCAGCAACAGTATCATCTGCTCGTCGCGTCGGATGTTATTAAAAACGTCACCGTCGTCTTCCCGCAGGCCCAAGCAATGGTCTTGCAGGGACCCCCTCAGAGATTCATCGTACGAGGGGTCGACAGGCGAAAAGATGACTCGCTGAAGGAGCGATTCAAGTGCCAGTGGGACCGGTCGCAGTGCACCGCGCTGGCGTTCTCATCCGCAGGCGAGCTCTACGACCATGTACTCGAGCACATCAATGGAATCGAAGACACAGAGAAGGAGTGTCTGTGGGCGACGTGCGCGCGAGATCCGCTACCCAAGGCAAATTTACGTGCACATGTCCTAACGCATCTACCGAGTGCACAACCGCCTCCAAAACACCCCGCACAGAGCGATACGATCACATTACCATCAGAGGCATACCCATATCCAAATCCTGACCCTACCACGCGTCCACCCCCTCCACCCCGCAACGCGACGCTCACTTACCGAAAACCTGTTGTCGACCCACCTTCTAGTTCTCTCACTGCCCTTCTCTGCATCCGCGTGCTCTTCAGAACTGCCTTCGCCGCAACCGAAGTCGCACCGCGGATCGACGCAGACCACTTTGGGTTCCCAGGCGTCGTGGAGGACGAAGCGGATGCGGATACCCTGGAGGCGGAGAGCAGGGCCGTTGCACTCGAGCAAGAGGGCGGAGCAGAAGGGGAAGAAGGGCGTTTGTCGGCGTTACGTAGGATTTTGGAGGACGTGCACATTGCACAGGATACGCTGATGGGGTGGGTTTATGAGATGGTGAACGCGGTATAGGGGGCGCTGGGTTGTTTTGCGGCATAACTTATGCATTGCGTCCTTTGGTTTTGACCGTGTTCATTTGCTATAGTAGACTGCACTTCATAATTCCTTGTGAGCAGGGAAGTTCGGGCGCGTTCACTCACGAGGGCTTGGCAGCCCGACAGTCGCGTCGCGTTCGCCAGCGCTTAGCAATCCCCTCGTCCCTACCATCACCTTGCCCATAGCGCTCGACTGACCCCAGTCGCTGTTGTACAACAGCCCTCACATGTACAGCCGTCGTGATTCAATCCAATATGTATCAAAATTTGTGTCTGTATTTGAGAAGCTGATCCAGGAAAGCTAGACATTTCGAACTGTGCTGGTTGCTGTGCCGTTTACTGACACGACAATTGCGTAGAGCAGGGTCAAACGGCAGCCCAGATCAATCCAAAGGAGGACGAGTCGACTTTCTGGTCGAATCTGTTGCTACTGGACGTCGACCGTCCATATCTGACCGGCAAGTTCGCTGCGACGAGTAAAGAGGACTGTCTCGGACATTTCAAGGTCAGTTCTCGCCGTATGCTTGACTATCGCGTAGAGTGAACCTCACCTGCTTTAGCCCCTCATAAACACGCTTTTCGGAACGTGTCTCGAGCACGCGAGGACGGCGTCTCACGATGACCCAAAGAAAACCAACTCTCTGGAAATCATAGCTATCTTTATGCGCTGCCTACTCAGCAAGTCTGATCTGGCAGGATGGGAGGTCATGGAACTGTTCGCTGGTTCTGTCAATGACAGCGACAAGTTCTTCATGGTGTGTCGTCATTTCCATGTCACTGCCTGGGCCAACTCACACGCATGAACAGGATTTCGTGTCTATGATTGACCATACTTTAAGGGATGAGCAAGCGCCAGGTGGGTGTAGGTCTCAAGCCGGCGGATACCGACTGACGTAGTGTCAAGCTAGTCTCAGGCATGATGTTCTCCAACTGGCTATCATATTCATGTGTGGAATCAACCAGTTGAGTCCTGGGGCGTACTTTCTTCGGAGGGACCTGTACCCGGCTGTCATTTCGGTACGCGCGCACCCTTTCGGTATCCTCACGCTCGACTGACGTGCTCCAGATTGTCAAATCCCCAGAGACGCAGAGGTTTACTTTCGAAGCGCTGCTTTTCCTGGCATTAATGGCAAACTTCCACCAGTCGGACGCGGCAAAGCTGAACCCGTACCTTCAGCGCATCGCGGAAACCGAAGATTGGGACGTCCTACGGAAGATAGTCTGGGCTGCCAATCACGCTACTTTGGCCACCATCAAGGCATACCAGGACATTTCCGACGATTCTCCACCGACTATGGCATCGACGTTGGGGTCATTCATGGCTTCCCTTCGGCCTGATCGCATACTTGCGTCAAAACCCATTGACCCTCCTCGAGAACTGTTCAAAAATCAGTGCGTATGTGCCTCTTGGATATGACGGACATAGGCTAATAACCAGTCAGGCCAATAGAAGCTTGTCTCATTCTACTGCCTGTGTATGATTTCCTGCACAGATGCCCTGTATTCACAGAAGTTCTTTGCGACAGTATTTCTGCGCATCATACGGACGACGCAGCATCAAAAACACATCCGACGCCGTTGCCCTACAGCTTGATCTCGCTATCCTCCTACTTGCTGACGCATGCTACATCGTTAGCATCCCTGCGAGCGATCGCATATGCGAATTTCGCACTTCATATCTTACTCGCCTTCGTGGAGAAGGACGAGCTGATGAAAGTAGTTTGCCAACCGAGCCCCGTGGATATCCGCCTATGCCGACAGGTCAGTGGTACGACCCATGCAAATTAACTACAGTTCTGAATTCTCGCCAAAGAGACTTCCCACTTTGCCAATACCTAAGTTACCCCGTCCACCATTGTGTGCCCTCCTGGATTGTTGCGTCCTATGGCTCCGGCATAACCTGCACAAGCGCCTGGAGGTGTCATTATACTTGTGAGCTAATACATCGTACATCCTAGTATTAAAGTTGACTGGGGCACTCAGGTTGTGCATTCGAACCTGCCATAGGGTGGTTTGGTTCTTACAGAAAGAACGCATCCGTGTCGGTGAGCCAGTTGCGATACACTTATCGACTTTCTGGCTGACATACCCCAGAATACAACTGGCAAGAGCTGTGGAGTGCACTTCTGGGATTGCTGGATTTTCTTGCAAGTAAAGTGGATTCCCTTAACACCACAGAGCAAGTCGAAGGGCTCGTCCAGGAGGTGATTCGTCTTGCACCCGTGATATGCTTTGCACTCATCCAATGGACAGACCATTATATTGCTAGATCTAGCGATCTGCAAGGCGGACGTATTCCTCCCGATACCCGAAGACATACATAGACTCATTGTACGTGGAACAGACTCATGCGAGGCTGTAGCTGATCGAAAACATCTAGTATGAGCTTATGAGATCAATACTGGTCCTGCGCAAACAGCAAAGCCTCCTCCAGAAGCTCTCATCGAAGGCGGTAGCTGCAGACGACCAGGCCGTCGGCGCGTTGTCCAGGTTGCTGGAAGTAGCTGACTTCTACCAGGCGAAGATGGGCGATGTGCGAATCCGTTCTGCCAACGATGCCATGCGAGTCGTTGCGAAGGGCGTGGAGCAAGACGGAATACATGGCGTAAAGGAGGTGCCAGTCGACGATCCTCCGTGAGTGCCGGCGAGGCCTATTTCTTCTTACGGTGCTGAAGATGCCTATACAGATTAGGATCAGAAGGGACTGTCCTGGTCCTTCGACATGCCTATGCGGATGGCATGTCGCTAATGCCTTGAATCGTGTAGTTGCCAGTGTAGGGGTAGCGTAGGCAGTTTTAGGTTCTATTTCTACGGGCGCAGCTGATAACGTTGACGCCCTGCGGACTGATAAGTGATGGTGCCGTCCTCATGCGATAAAGATGACACTTCTGCTGTGCTAGAGTCGCGAACATTGACATTGACATCGACGTCGACAACGTCAACTCAAAAAGTAGACAGTCTAGACTGCTCGAGATTGATTTGTGAATGTGAGGAGAGCCGGAAAACATGAGCAGCGTGACGCCCAGCACGTGAAAGGCGCGAGCATTGCTCCGAGCCATTACCGGGATGTGCCGGGAGAAGGACGCAAAAAAGTTTTTTTGCGGGCTTTCAGTGGGCTCGGGAATGAGAGGGCGGGAGCGTCGCGGGGACGTGAAAGGTCGATAAGGACCATGATCTACTCGGTGAATGGCTCGGTGAATGCTCTACGTACAATGGCGGCCTGCATCTCTTCAATAAATTCTCTGCACCCCTTTTACCCCTCTTCGTCCCCACCCCCCCCCTCCCAGAGGTACGCGCTCACCGCCTGTCCATGGCGGCTTTACGCTCGGTCTCGGACACAGCGCGCAGACATGTCCTCCTCTATGCTCGGTCTGTGCGCGTTGCCTCAAAGCAGGCCGTAGCCTGTCGGGGGCTTGCGACTGCTAAGCAGCCGTCCTCGCTGTTCGCGGCACTGGACACCTTCCCGGACCGCCATATTGGTCCCGATGACACTGAAGCTGCATATATGCTATCGCAGCTGGGGTACGATTCGATGGATGCTTTCGTTCAGGACGTGGTTCCTCCTGCCGTCAGAGTGTCAACCACCGATTTGACGGACGAGTCTATCCACCCCCTCAGTGAGCTAGAGCTCAACCGAAGGGCGAAGCAGCTCGGGACGGCCAACAAGTTCTTCAGGAGCTACATCGGGTTGGGGTACCATAATGCGGTCGTGCCTCCGGTTATTCTCCGTAACGTGAGTTTCGCTCCTACCCCAGCTGAATGAATGTCTGATCTCTGTTTTAAAGGTCATGGAGAACCCTGCTTGGTACACGCAGTATACTCCGTACCAGCCTGAAATTGCGCAGGGTAGGTCGCGTGACTCTTGAGTTTCTCTACTTGACTCCAATACACATTCTTAGGACGTCTCGAGTCCTTGATCAACTTCCAGACTATGGTCATGTCTTTAACGTCTATGGATATCGCCAATGCTTCGCTTCTGGATGAAGCCACAGCGGCTGCAGAGGGAATGGTCATGTCATATGTCGCATCCAGTCAAAAGAAGACGTTCCTCGTGGATAGCGGTGTCTTCCCTCAAACTCTTGGTGTTTTACGGACTCGTGCAAAGGGCTTTGGTTTCAAGTTGGTCGTTGGCGACGCCAGCTCCGCACTCGAGGATCCTGCTCTTCGCTCCGATCTATGCGGTGTTTTGGTTCAATATCCCAACATGAATGGCGGAATCCAGGACTTTAGCAAACTCGCGGAAACGGTTCATGCTACAGGCGCACTCGTCGTCGTCGCCTCTGATCTTCTTGCATTGACCTTGTTGAAGCCGCCTGGTGAATGGGGTGCCGACATCGTCTTGGGCAACTCTGCACGGTTTGGTGTCCCTGCGGGCTATGGTGGTCCCCATGCTGCATTCTTCGCATGCACCGACAAGCTCAAGCGCAAGATGCCAGGAAGACTTGTCGGCCGTAGTCGCGATGCTACTGGACAGTTGGCATATCGGTTGGCACTACAGAGTGAGTGGGGCTCGTAAACGCGAGATAGATTCTTCTGACTGATGTCCATCCCAGCCCGCGAACAGCACATCCGGCGCGAGAAGGCAACCAGCAACATTTGCACCAGTCAGGCCCTTCTCGCCAACATGTCTGCGATGTACGCTGTTTACCACGGTCCCAACGGTATCAAGCGCATCGCGAGCAAGGTGCACGGCCTAACGCGGCTTCTGAAGTCCACGGTTGAAAAATACGGCTACACGGTTGCGAACCCCGAGTTCTTCGACACCCTTCTGATCGAGACAACTGATGCTGCCAAGGTGCATGCTGCGGCTGCGGCTGTCAGCGTCAACCTCCGTCGCGTGGATGACAAGCATGTTGGTGTGACTTTGGATGAAAGCGTCGGCCCTATCGATTTCCTGCGTATCGCCAACGTCTTCTCTGCCGCTGCCGGAGCTCCGTCCCTGTCTTTGCACGATGTACCAGATCCTAACGGGTCGCCAGCCATCCCTCAGCAACTCGTCCGTACTTCGCAGTTCCTCACGCATCCCGTCTTCAACAAGCATCATTCGGAGACCGAGATGCTGCGATACATCCATCATCTTCAGTCCAAGGACTTGTCTCTCGTTCACTCCATGATTCCCCTCGGCAGTTGCACGATGAAACTCAATAGCACCAGCAGCATGATTCCTCTGACCTGGCCCGAATTTAGCTCTGTTCATCCTTTCGCGCCTCTTGATCAAGTCAAGGGATACCTGGAGGTCATCAAGGTCAGATATCTTGCCTGCTGATAATAGCTACCTCGCTGATGGAGGTTTACAGGAACTCGAGTCCGATTTGTGCAAGATCACCGGTTTCAGCGCGTGCTCTCTGCAGCCGAATTCTGGTGCTGCTGGCGAATATACTGGTCTTAGCGTGATCCGGGCATACCATGAGTCGCGAGGCCAGGGACACCGTGACATCTGTCTCATCCCTGTCAGCGCTCATGGCACGAATCCTGCTGTAAGCTGTTGCGTCTGGTACTATGGCTTCTATCTGACCGTTTGTCCATGTAGTCCGCCGCCATGGCTGGTTTGAAGGTCGTACCGGTGAAGAGCTTGGCAGATGGAAGTCTCGACCTGGAGGATTTGAAAGCGAAGGCTGAAAAGCACAAGGACAACCTCGCCGCTTTCATGGTATGTATTCGCCTCAGAAACATCTCGGCAAAAGTACTTAGAACTGTCCAGATTACGTATCCTTCGACTTTCGGCGTCTTCGAAGCGGGTGTTCAAGATGTAAGTCAATAACCCGCCGACGCGAATCATCCTTATTCTGCGAGCAGGCTTGCAAGATCATCCATGACAACGGCGGCCAGGTTTACTTGGACGGTACGTCTTCTTGTTGGCAAGTATTTCGTTACATTGTTTATTCATTTACGTTGACACAGGCGCCAACCTCAACGCTCAAGTCGGTTTGACGAATCCAGCGGTCTGTGGAGGCGACGTCTGCCATTTGAACCTTCACAAAACCTTTGCGATGTCGGTATCTTTCTTTGCCGGATGATCCTCTTACTGACTTTATTGTAATCAGTCCTCACGGTGGAGGTGGTCCTGGTGTTGGGTAAGGAACCTTATTTCTCAATTACACGCCGCGACTAAATGTTCGTGTCAGTCCTATCTGCGTTGCCGAGCACCTCGCGCCTTTCCTTCCTTCTCACTCTATCGTCGCGACCGGTGGTGACAAGGCCATCAACGCTGTGGCGGCCGCACCCTTCGGCAGCGCATCGATCCTCCTCATCTCCTGGGCTTACATCAAGATGCTCGGCGGTCAAGGCCTCGCCGACTCATCTAAAATCGCTCTGCTCAACGCGAACTACATGGCGTACAAACTCGCTGGCCACTACAACCTCCGGTACAAAAACGCGAATGGCAAAGTCGCCCATGAACTCCTCATCGATCTGGCCGAGTTCGACAAGGCAGCAGGCCTGAAGGTGGCTGATTTCGCGAAGCGCCTGCAGGATTACGGCTTCCACCCGCCCACTTGCTCTTGGCCCATCTCTACGTGCATGCTGATCGAACCTACCGAATCTGAGAGCCTCGAGGAAATCGATCGGTTCGTGTCTCATGAATTTTCCTCATCACCTGTGGAGCTGACTTCCTTCGTTCTGTAGCTTCTGCGATGCTATGATCCAGATCCGCCAGGAAGCTGAAGACATCATCACTGGAAAGCAGCCGAAGGATGACAACCTGCTCAAGAATGCCCCCCACCCGGTGTCCCTTATGACCCTCACGGACGTCGAATGGAATAGGTATGTACACGCCGCCTTTAATCCTGTAGTCCTGTCTAAAATTTTGTTCAGGCCCTATTCCCGCAAAGAGGCCGCATATCCTGCACAGTGGCTCCAGGAGAAAAAATTCTGGCCTACGGTCTCAAGGATTGACGATGGTAAGGCTGTTTGATTGACTGTTCATCAGGTCATTGCTCACCAACCTCATTTGACAGCCTACGGTGATCTCAACCTCATTGTGAGTCTGACGCTTGTCCAAATCGAAGAAAGTGACCTATGCTGATTATGTTTCAGTGCGACTGCCCTTCTGTGGAAGAAACTGCGCACGATTTCTCATAGACTAGGGATTCAACTACTCCCATAACCCACTGGCTATTCCACTAGACGGTCCCGCCCTCCCAACGCGTATTGCTCAACCAACAGCATATTAGAAGCATAATCCCTGCATTGCTATCGCTATACTTCACCTATCTTCTAAAGCTAATATTGGACGTTCAACACGTAGGTCAGATGAATGTGTATACCATTGGCTCCCGGAGGCGGAGACCCGGATGTAATCTTTGACTCTGATAATGACCATGACATTGTTTCTGACGTTGGTTGTGAAGGCCCAATGTTTCCAGTCCCGGCTTGGAGGTTCCATTTCGCATATAGTATGCCGGCACTCAATGCTCCTCGCTTTCTCTGAGCGAGGACATTTCGGCCGTTGCCCGTCGACGTGATAGTGTTGGAACGTCCGAAATGGGTGCATGGCCCGTTGACCAAGGCCATCGCGGTACACGAGGAGCAAAAACGACTCATCGTATAACACTCTCAGGAAGGACTAGCAGCATATCCGACGAAATCCGAACTTTCGACTTCGGGGTCGGACTTCGGGCCTTTCGGCCGCCCTCTAAGACTTCTGCGCCGGAGAAGAGCATGGACATCCGCGCTGGGATTTTGGGGTCGGAGAAGAGTACGGAGGTCCGAATCTTCATCTATATAGGCCACAGGTGAGCTCGAGCATTTGTAGACTTCCACAAGCGCACTCTTGTAAGGGCCTCTGGACGCGTACCTCATCCCGACACAGGACATCCTGATATCTAGGTTCATCCCCATATGCAGCGTCAAGCACTTGTTTGCTGACAGCACCCCTAACTAGGCAGATTGATCGTCCGTTTCGCCTGATCTTGTGTTCTCTCACATCGCAGACAAGTCGGTGAGTGAAATGCTGTATGAGCTTTGACAGAACCTTGTTCATCACGCCGGACCTAGGTGCCAGGAAACTGCACTTCTATCAGACTGCTATATACTCGACAAATTAGACAACATTCTTCTAGTATGTCGACTCGTACGATGTGCATCAATTGCCACTGACATGCGCGATTTAGGGAAACATGGCTCAGCACACAGGCGTGTACACGCATGGCCATCACGAGTCGGTGTTGCGCTCCCACAGCTGGCGCACAGCCGCCAATTCCGCCGCATATCTGCTCCCTTCGATCAAGCCGGACATGCATATCTTGGACGTTGGTTGCGGTCCAGGCACTATAACTGTCGACTTTGCCGCCTTGGTCCCGCAGGGCAAGGTCATCGGCCTCGAGCCGGTGCCAGACGTGTTGGACCAAGGGCGCGCCGCGGCCACCGAAGGGCTTGAAGAACGTCGAGTTCGTCGTTGGGGACGTGTACGCTCTCAATTATCCTGACAATACCTTCGACATCGTCCATGCGCACCAGGTTCTGCAGCACCTCAGTGATCCGGTGTCAGCTCTTCGGGAGATGCGACGTGTCACCAAGCCAGGTGGTATCGTCGCCGCCCGTGACACGGACTTCCCTGCTATGACATGGTACCCGGAAACTGAAGGCATGGAGGAGTGGCGCCAGCAATATCTGAAGGTCGCCACCAATAACGGTGGGCACCCGAAGGCCGGACGCCAATTGCATGCATGGGCGAAGAAGGCTGGCTTTGACAGGTCCCAGATCACCTGCACTGCGGGCACCTGGTGCTACAGCTCTCCGGCAGAGATAGCGTGGTGGAGCAAGTTGTGGGCTGACCGCACGGTCGGGTCGACCTATGCCACGACTGCCATCAAGGCTGGAATAACGACGAAGGAAGAGCTGGATCGTACCGCGCAAGTCTGGAGGAACTGGGGCGCCGACGAAGACGCTTGGTTCGGACTGTTGCATGGCGAGATTCAGTGCCGCGTTTGAAGGTGAGCATGCTTCTTTTTGTGGTCTTCCTGCAACTCATCGTCCGGGACATAGTGCTTCATAGTGGGGGCCTACGGCGGAAATCATTGAGACTTGTATACGAGTACATTCGAGGAATGAGTCGTAGAGCTCTTGCTCGCCTATTTGTGATAAATGTTGATCATACAGTCCTGTTCGGTCGTCTGAGTGTTGGATCAGCATTTCCGCAGGGGTCTAATACACAGGTTTATGCAGCAGAACGTACGTCGCGTGCACCGGAAATATGCTATGACAGTGCATGACAAGTCGGGATATGATAGCAACCTGTGAGCGCTGCGGCGACTGGGAACGAATTTGACGAGGCCTGGTTGAGATACCATCACTGTAACCTTGCATGTGCTCGAGACACTGATAAGTACGCATTTGGGAATGCTTCCACGGGGAACTGCAACATTGCTACCAAGGCGAATTTGCATCCGTCATGGAGGCAGTTATCAAAATCATCGATCATGATGATTGGGCCCTTACGCGTACGTAGCAATAACTGATCGGGTTTCGTACGTTGCCTGACGCGGCAGAATTATATCATGCCCGACGCAGTGCCGTCGGCTCTTCTCATGAACACTATCATCCTGCGTGGCCTGCTGGAGCTGGCAGCGTGGTTGTCAACATCTGACTCTCTCATATAGCAGAGATGACGATCCTACTCTACTCTTCCATACTGTCCTTAACCCTCATGTCCTCATGATTTATCAAGCATCGCACATCCGCCTGTGAGTCCTCACCGCACTACTTACCCCGGGATCGACACTGTGGGTTTCGATTGCTCACCTATTTCCTATGTGTACTAGCGCAGTTGCAACTGGAACAAGAAATGACAAACCTGGTTCCACTCTATGCAGTGCTTCTAATTCTTGGCGGTCAAGCTGGTCTTCCGCTCCTAGTATTCACCTTCCTCACGAGGAGAGTACACCGTCATCCGACCTTCATCAACTTCTGCATAACCATGATACTATACTCAGTAATATTCTGCCTTGTGTATGTATTGCCTCCTGTCCTCTAACACTGGGCCTCACTGAACTTTCGCCGAAGGTTCTACACCACAGAATATAACGACACACCGACTCCTAGCCGTGGCTTGTGCCTCGCACAAGCCTCCATGATAGTAGGGGCTTTCCCAATGTCAGTTCAAAGTCAATGGGGTGTGTCATATTTGCTGATTTGTCTGGTTCACTAGGGCATCTATGGCAGCTTTAGTGCTGGTATTCGAAGTGAGCGAGAGTTTTGGTCAGAGTTATTGGCTCGGTCACTTACGGTCCACCATTATAGATCTGGGCGACTTGCCAAGGCGCAGATTCCGCAATGCTCAACTTTGTCACCAAGACGTACACCACCGTGATTGTATGAGCTACCATTTACTAAGAGATGCGTGCTTCTGCTGATTATTTACAGCTTCTTCTTATTCCATATGTCGCACTTGCCGGTTTCACAATAGTTTCTGCCTTGGTAAGGTTCATGTCACATCTCAAACATCCGATGCTCATGAGCTCCATAGGTTGCTATGAAGGTTCCTGATTCCGCCAAATTTTCTAACGGTTTCTATTGCTCCATCCAACTGTACCCCATGTACGTCTAATCCCTCGCTCAGTTCGTTGCATATCCCGTCTCATCTGTGTCGTTCAGTCGTCGTTTCATTGAACCCATCGTGAACTTAACCATCGTAGCAGTCATTGTCATGTTTGAAGGCGAGCACACCCTCCACGCCGTTGACTTTTCAACTAATACTGGTCACTGTAGTCGCTATAGTAGTGCAGTGGTACCGACGCTGGCATCGATTGAAGGAGTCCTTTCCTTTGGCAGAGAGACGCCCTGATGCTATGCTCTGCTTCCGTGTCGCACTATTCAACTTTTACACGATAATAACCCTTGCGTACGTATCATCATGCTGGCTATATGTGTGCTCCATACTGACGGGCCTGAAGGACGGCAATCCCGTTCGCGACGAATAACGGAGCTCACGCGTTTTCTTATATCGTGGATGCTGGATGTAAGCCTTTGGTCCAATTCTTGTAGCAACTGAGCCTAATCGTGTTACCAGTACCTTTGGCGACATTTCTAGTATTTGGGACTCAACAGGTGCGTTCGCATAATTCCGCGATTGGTGTTTGCTTACTTGACGTCGTCTGCAGGATGTTTTCATAGCCTGGAGAATCCGCAAGGAGTTGCCTGACTTGACACGACGGGATTCGACCGCTAGTGAAGACTCATTATCCTACTTCCTACCGTCATCGGAAGGACCCCTGTCGAACAGTGTAGTCTCTTCACGCGCCAATAGCAGCCTTGCTTGAGTAGAAACAGAAGAAGCAGACGGAATGTAACACACGACGCAGATGCCAGGATCTACAATGTATTATAATAAATGGCGAATGTATAGATCCTGCCCCGACAGCTGCGAACTGTGTCCTACACCCGAGAAGACAAGCACAGCCCAACCAGCATCCCTGGAGTACGCTCGACGCGTCCTAGCCTACACGTAGCGGGGCCGACTAATGGAGAGGTTCGCCCTGCCACTAGCTTTTGCAAGTAGAGCAACCTATGCTCCTCCACTGCGGAGGTGTGAGATGCATTCTCGAAACGAATCAAAAGACGTACACAAGAATGTTGTTACTAGAGTAGAGTCAATGAGAAACATGTGCAACACTCGAGAACGTAGTAATACTCACATAGGGATATGAATGAGTTTCACGAAATAGCCAATGAAACCCATGACAGCGAATCCAACAGCAACGGCCCGGCAAATCTGGAGGAACTCTGTAACACACAAAGGTGTAAGCAGATAGAGATAGAAGATGGTTTGGCATGCTACCTTTCTGCGATGGCTTAGTGCACCGGATCAGGAACTTCACGGCCAATGCTTATGAGCGCGATATCCATGCTTAGCAGAACGGGAGGACGCACCTGGTTCCCGTCACGAATGAACTCCTGGGGAATCTCGACAAGCTCCTTCAACTTCTCGGACATGGCTAGGAAGAGGTGCGAAGGTAAGGAGAGAGGGGTGCTGCTGGCAGCGTGTTGTAAGGAAACAAGTGGTGGGTAAGGCGCTTGTGACGTGGAAGCGCACACGCTCTCCCCGCGTCGACCTTGCTTAAGCTTGCTTTCTCACGGCTTTTAGCACTCTACGTGTTGCGTCCACGTCCACTACACAACACATTCGGCATCAAAAGCGTGTTTTTTGCAGCTGGCAGGGAGTTGCCCGGTTCCCTTGTGCGCGTCCTGCTCCACGTCAATGTTTTTTGACCTAACTTRYGCCCACAGAAATCCTGCACGCATGAATGTCCTTGGGCAGGGGCTTGCAGCTACTCAAATCTCACCTACGACTTACCCAAGGCATTAATCATGGCTTCACAGCCCATACCCTGTCCCGCGCCCTGTCTTCTGTACCAGCTGGGACTGTTACACATCTCGCCGAGCAATTCCGTAACTGCATATGGGACCGCAATACCACAGACCGCCCGAGTGCACAATTGAAAGAGGCTTATACCGCTCTGCAAGATGCCGTGACAGACTCTCCTTCGCAGGACGATATTGACGCTATTCAGCAAGTCATTACCTGGGACAATATAGTGGATACGCTGCAAGTCCTGGCGACGTCCAAGGTGCACGAAGACCACATCTTCTTGCAAAACGTCCTGGAATATATGCACCAACTCATCGGCAACCACATTACTTCCGAGCAACACACTGCCATCCTACAGGGTCTCGCTGAAGCTCGGCAGACGCAGGCGCTTTGGCGTTGGTTCAGAGTCATGGCGACTCGACCAGGGGAAGTCTCGCCCACATTGGACCAATTGCACATATTTCTGGAGTACTGTGTGTACGAGAAGAAGTGGAAATACATGTGGAAGGCCGTCAGTTTGTCGCAATTGCACTGCAAGCCCACGAACGAGACGTTCAAGCTCCTGCTGTGGGGCATATTCCGGGAACCAATGGACCACCACCGCGAGGTGCATAAAGTCATCAAGTCAATCTGTCATTCTCGCCTACCATTCGACTCTTCCATCCTTGCCTTGATCGTCAGAGGCTTGAACAGACTCGGTCTAGTTTCTCAGGCTGCGGAGGCCGCTAAGAACTACCGCGCTTACGTGCGCCCCGGCCATACATCTACTGCCAGGCGAGAGCATGACTCCGAGCTGGCTCGTGCCTCTGCTATTCGGGGTCGCGATGTGGCGACAAAGATGTATCACTCTCTGCGTTTGCGCGGCTTCGAGGCTTCCCAAGACACATTGATGGCTCTCCTGGAGTCTGTATGGGACATCGACAGTCTTGTTCACTGGGAGAAGGAGCTTGGTGTCAAGGCGGAGCCCTGCGCATGGGCAATTCTGATCAGAAATGCACTTGATACCGGATCTCCGGAGGCCGCGATGGAGATTTACAGACAGGCCAGAGCTATTGGAATAAACCCCGAATATGACGTGGCATACCCGGTCGTTCGTGCATTGTGCTCAACTGCTCCAACCCGTCATTCCTATGATTCCTCCATTGATCAAGCCCTACAGATATATGAGGACTATCTGGCTACCTTGCAGAAGCGCGGGACTAGTCGACGCAGCAATACACCAACTATCACGGCGCAGCGAGTCATTCTTTGCAGCACTCTTCTTCGCGCGCTGTCATCTTCCTCCAATAAGGCCAAATACTTTCCCATCGCCGTGGATCTCTTGACCGGTCTCCGAAAAGACAGAGTACCACTGGACAGCGCAATTCACACCTCAATACTTATCCTATTGATGAGGACATCGTCAAGCTTCGCAGAAGCCTTTCATGTGTACGAGCTCTTTCGGGAGCATCAGCAGGCGTCCCTTGGCGCACGAGGGTTCTCCGCTGCCCTCAATACCTTCGCCAGCCTGAAATTCGACAACATGACCATTCCGCCCTGGAAGGACTATTTCCAAATAATCAAAGATATGCAACGCGCTGGGTACAGGTATACGCCTCGTATCTACACCAACCTGTTGCACCAGATATCCCGAATTGCGCGCAGACACTCGGCAGATATTGCGATCAAGCGTCAGCTTTCACGGGTCGTGGTGCAGATTCACAAATCCCTGTCCCTCGATCCAACGATCACGCCGGATACTGCTTGCTGGAACCAATTGATGGACACATACCAACGTATTCAACACTACGAAGGCATGCACAAGGTCTGGGAAATGCTCTACGTCTCCGGACGTGTCGATAACGCCAGTCTCAGCATCATCCTCGACGCCTGCAGTTTCTCGAATGACATGCGAACCGCGCGGCAGGTTTACAAGACCTTCCGGGGACGCTTCAATACGAACAATTGGTATTCTTGGATAGAGTGCCTCTGTCGGCTGGGTCGGTTTGACGAGGGTGCGCGGCTGGTGTGCTTGGAGATGGGCAAGAGCATCCCGGAGGTGCAGCCGGACGAAGAGTGCGTCCGGATTTTGTTGAAGTTCGCGCAGTCGGGAAAGGTGTTGGGTCAGATGCGTGCTCGCATCCAGCAGTACTTGCCAGAGCTATGGCAGAAGGTGTCGGAATCTGGAGACATGTGAGGTATTGCATTGCATGCACGTTGGAATCACTCAGAGCTCAGCACGAGAATGAAAGAAATCCGTGTTAGGTTAGTACTATACGTCTATCTAACTGCACTACTCCCGACTAACAAAAGTCCAAAGCGTGGGGCAGGTTTGACCAACTCCATAGCAGGCTGCACCTTTTGCTCGACCACCGGCGCGCCCAATGGCAGAAGTGTCGAGAGCTTTCCATCCTTGCCTGCCTTCTTCGGAATGTTCGGAGGTAGAAGGGGTGCCAGTAGCAACTGTGTCCTTAGAACATCATCCCAGGGTGTATCGTCTGGCGTGTGGTTGGATGGTGTCGTTGACTGAGACTAGATACTCCGAATTAGCAAATACCCTAGTTAATGCATAATGTGAACTTACCTCGGCGTACAACTGCGTAGCCTTGGCATCGAGCGAGACAGACAACTTGGTCCATTCCGGCCCCCACAATTCCGCCAGTTTCCGTAGGAACTTCAAATCAGAGCAGATCGCCAAGGGCGCAGCGCCCTGGAGGTCCGCCTGCTTCGTAGTCACAGCGTCTAGCACGGTGCTCACGAAATGTCGGAGGCAGCTGTCAACCAAGTCTGTTCTGCCAAGGGGCTCATTCATCATGCCGAGATTTTGGAGGGAGCGAGACAGAGAAAGGAGGGCTTGGATCACGGCCGTCGATGGTCGCGATAGTGACGTTGGGGCATTGCCTGCAGGAGTATGTGAGACTGAGTTAGAATTGGGGTACACGGATGGTTCCTACCACTATGTGCTCGACTTGTCTTGGATGTAGCTATGAGACCATCCATGTACTTCGCAACCACGCGGTTAACGACGGCTTTCTGCCACCGATCGAGCGCTAGTTCATGAAGCTCTCTCGCCTTCGCTGAGAACCCGTTGTTGCCAGCTGTTGAATCACCACATACATTGGATAGGAAGGGCGACGTTGAGAGGTCAGCAGTCACTCGAGCCAAGAATGCCAATGTTTTGATGGAGATATCTGACGATTCTGGTGAGAAAATCATCTCGATAACAGGAAATGAGCAAAATCCTGCTCACCCGAGTCATCTGCAACCTGCTCGATGTGTGTTGAGATGTTGTCTACGACCGCAGAGCATAGTTGGTCTGCATCCGGACGGTAGACCTCGGACAGCCAATCGAGTGTACTCCTGAAGCATTCATGAACACGAGATCCAGGAACGAAGATAGCCAACATACTGATCCCCTCCCTCGGCCTTTCTGATAGCATGGAAGTCTTTGCGCAATGACTCTGCACGGCTCTCGATTGAAGTCATCACCTTGTCGAGAAGAGGAGTACGCCCGTTGACCTGGCGACGCAAAGCCAACTCATACTTTTTGAATGATGATGTTATCTTCGATACGCCGATGCTGGATTCGAAATTTGACGGTGTTGGTGGCGCCTGGAAGAGGTAGTCGACTGGTGACGCATCTAATGAGACCAGGGTTAGACATATACGGATAGCACGAGCGAGCAAAATACCCAGACGAGTGTCGCTGGAATTCTCCGCCAACGCCGACAGTGCACCGGCCAACTCGGTCTTGAGGGTCTCAGCCGTATCATGCAGCGCACCCTTCCAGATCTCGGTAGCTTGGTTCCGAACAAGCGTATCAAACACGGAGTTGACAAATGACCGCTCGTCGCTCATAAGATTCTCGTTCGTAGCAACCCATTTCTTGAGCCACATCCGGATCACCCATACTTCCCGGAGTGCATGCAGGTCAGAGAACCAAGATACGGCAGCATTTTGTAGGTCCTGTACAGCTTTCCGGAACCAAGTCTCGAGGCTGCTTGATAAGTGATCAGGGCTGATGGATGTCGCGGTCGAGGTGAGGTCTACATATGGCTTGTAGGAACGAACAGTCTGTGGAAGAAGCTGGAAGTGCGAAGCAGATGGCAGACTGTTCAGTAGATGTTGTGTGGACATCTGCAGTTCGGGAGGAATTGAAGTGTCCTCTACTTTCGGCGTGTCTGATTGGATAAATTCCAGGACGCGCCCAATGAGTGGTCGCTCGTCTGGACTCGGGCTGAGGAATATTCGACGAGCGGTGCCCACTGTCGCAGATACGACTTCCAGTGAAGATTGAATGTTTTCTCGGGTCTCCCGGACAACCAGTTTTCTGGCTTTGGCAGTTGCAGAGCCATTCAAGGCTTGCGGAGGCAGACCATTGGAGGGACCTTTGGAAATGCGGGCTCGTGATGTCTGAAGAGTCTTGGAGCGCTGAGCGAGGAAGGCCGAGAGTGTAGCTGAGAGAGGCTTGGATTCCAACAGGTGAAGTGTCAGAAGGACAGAGCATACATCCTGAGTACACCATGTCAGTATGAATGGTGTGTAGTTCGTGACTGTTCGGTACCTCGACGGATGCACTGAACTCCCGGAGGTATAGGGTGGCCTTGTAGGTAATTTGGGCACGAAACTGGGAGACAATATCCCACTGACGCTGCACGAGAGGAAATTGCTCCTGGGTACAGTTCAGTACTAGGTGGCACTACAGGACGCAATGGACTCACCAAGACGTCGATTCCATGAACCTTCCAATTCTCGTCATCTTCCAAATCCTCACGCACCAGTGCCCGATGGATAACACGCGCGAGTAAAAATAGCCATCCTGCATGCAGGTACTTCTTCTTCTCGATGAGCCGCCACAGGTGTTCTGGGGTATCGAGGAGCAGCTTCATATGCGCAGCCAAGGACTGGAGGACCTTCAACTGCGAGTCTACGGAGGTTTAGACAAATAGCCAGACAGATTACCACCTGTGAATGACATACCGTCCTTCCCATTCATAGCATTCTGCTTGGGCAAATGCACCGGCTCCTCTGCACTGGGTATAGAGATCCTCATTTCGTCCAAGGCTTGCACGACGCGTTTTGGAAGATTTAGCAATGGATATTATGGAGGTCGAAGCTTGCAGAAGGTCGCGATACCGTGCCCTGTGCTTTCAATTACAGTTCCAACCAAAGTCAGAAGGGAAGACATAATTGCGCACCCGACCATGAGCCGGAGCTCCTCCTGCTTCGCATCTGCATCAGACCTATACCATTGACCAAGACGGACATTAACTTGATGCAACGAAAAGAGGACGGAACGCGCACCTTAACCGCTGCTGCACCCCCTTCACCTCCGAAATGGTGTACTTCGTGAACAGCTCATCGGGATCAAGCGTAACATCAACGTCGTTCCTGCCGGGAAGCGTGGCGATTGATGCACTGCGTGGAGGCCATGGTGAAGTGGG
>SEOQ01000960.1:0-10173 GCA_004679275.1 Dentipellis fragilis
TACACACCTAGTGAGTATACACCCGGCCGGACTGTATCTAACATAAAGTGACCACTCCGGCNNGACCCGGCTGGCCCGTGTAATATGCTTATTTGGTGTCTGGCTGTTGCGTTACATACTGTACCATATTGCTACAATATGTGTGCTGTGTCGAGATCCTTCTGTGATACACCACGGTGGGAGGCATATTTTTTGACTGCATATTCAGCTGCAATGCCGGTGGCACCAAGGTCATAGACACTCATATAGCGCTGCACACGGCGGAAGAAGCATCGCATGGTTATGAGCAGACAAGCTTCCAGGGATTCATTGAGAAGTTTCTTCGCATGTTGAAAGTTCCCGTTTGTTCGTTCTCGATAATAGCGCTTTACCCATCCCCAATAATATTCAATGGGGTTGATCTCGGGGTGGAACTTCGGAAGGAAGTGACACACATCATTTTCCTTCTCGATAACCTAATAATTATGGTTATCAGTCTCTCCGGAAGGGATTTGTTCAGGAAACAGATGCCTACGATTTCCAACAAGGATTTCTGCTTTAAAAAATCATCTTGCAACGAGAGAATACGCCGCATGCAACAAGTTGTCGGTGCATCATCTTCTTCATCTTCTTCAGACTCCTCCGAATCCACGTAATCGTCTTCTGCTCTGGTGCCGGCCTCATCATCTGCCGATTGCACCTTGCGTGCCTTGCGACCTTTGCACGCCGCACATTCACCGATAAGCTTCTTCTTCCCCTTAAATCCCAGGCTCTGTGAAGTGTAACCACGTTCTAAAAGGACTTGCTTCATACCTTTCGGCTTCCCTTCAAATGATTTGTCTGGATGGCCCTCAGGAAGATGGCTGGGGAAGTCGAAGGATTGCTGTTGTCCTGCATAGCCAAAAGCGTTGTCGAGGGGGATGATAGTATCGTGCATGTGAGGTTGTTGGCCTCCAGGTTTGACATTCATATCTCAGAATTTGAGTGCATCAGAGGGCATGCAGTCATGGCAAGATGAATTGTCGAAGACCCAATGTAGGACACAGTTCGGAAAAAGACGGTGGGCAATATTGAGTGCGTTGTGAAGCTGTAAGAACATAAGTGAGCACGTCTGAAGCAACTGATTCATTATGCCGAACTAGCCTGGGCCATCATCTGCTCCGAATTCCAATAACTGTCACTGCCATCTTTCAACGAAGGGAAGATGATTGCATGTGAATCGGTGATCTTCAGGCAAAGGTTCTCGGGCAACTTGGCGTTCTCCTCCACCATCACCTCGGGCAGCGCAATATTCCCAAACCTTTCGCAGATGTAACCCGACACCATCATCAGCTGTCCCCGTCCCTTCTTCTTCAAGACCTGTTCACCTGCCTTCAACCAGTAATCAACATTCTGGAAGTCGTTCACATGGAATGCAGACTCGTCTTGAAATATCCAGACACGCTCAATTTCATTGTCGATCAGAGTGGGCAAAGTTTCATCCATCACGATGCCATTGTATCTAACACACGGTGTCAATTCCGATTCGAGAGGTTACTGTCTCACAGATTGCTGCATTTGAACTTACCGTTGGATGTCCTTGAATTCCATGAGGTAAGCTGTCCGCCGTTCTCGCATTGATTTTTGCTCATGTCCATCGTAATAGGTTCCTTTTGAATGCTTTTTGCGACGATATCCAAAGGTTAAGAGGTGGTGATGTGCCCAAGTCTGACCTACACATGTTTTCGAGAGCGCGAGGGAGGGCAGAAGAGATTCGTTCATGTGCCGTTGGAGAAGGTGAGGTGTGACCTGTTCCGCAGTGACTCGGTGAGTAGACTCCTTGCATTGCCCAGGACAGTGCTTACCTTTCCTGCAGGTAATGTTCAGAGCCAATGACGCAAGCCCATCATCATGATCTCGTTGTGGGCTAAACTTCCGCGGACTGTTCTCTTCCCCTGACAACTTGCTCGTAATGCGCCCACAGCTTCAAAGTGCCAAGCTTGAGCACAGAGCACTCGCACAAAGGCTTTCCTGCACCCCAAGTTTCTCGCAATCTGCGCAGATGCCTTTCCTCGGCCTTGACGTGGAGTCCAGCAGTAAAAGTCAACAAGAGATGCATAAAGGACTTCATCACAATAATGGTGAGTCTTTCTTGCCCCCTTCAGGCCATTGCGTGCTAATGCCTCAAGCTCCAAGAAGGACTTCGGAGCTGCCTCGTCGAGGATGTCATCTACCCACTCCGATGCTCCCCCATTTCTGTCACACCTGTTTCCCGCACACGCCATGGCATTCGCGCCGTTGTCTGTGCCATCCACATTTCCCACCATTGCGCTGTTCTTCACCCCCGCCACTGCTATGCCGTTGTTCATGCCCGCCGTTGAAGTGTCGCATTCATCATCATCTGCATCTGCTATTGCGATGTCCAGATGATTTGTGCCTGCCAGTGCGGCCGTCACGTCGCTGCCATCATCTGTGTGCCTGTGGTATCCCAGCGGGATTGCAGTGGTCTGCATGCTCATCGCATCACTTGGGCCTGTATCACCAGATGTGGCCTTGTCCGAGTCGACATCCATGGTGTCTTCAGTATCCAAGTCAATTCCACGTTCTCGGCTCACATTTCCAATGGCCCTATCATCCATCTCAGCCATGACTTCCCTATCTGCCCACTCTGCATCCTGGACCAGCCCCTCATCCACTTCTGATCCACCTTCCTCACTCTCCATCTCGTCCTCTGCTCCATCTTCATGTCTTGGCATTGTTCTATCATGTGCCCTTTCCGCTTGAGCAAGTCCTATCACTTCAATTCCATCAAATTCAGATCCCACGCGTGGCTTCTTGGATGGCCGAACATCAAAGAACGACGTAAGTTTTGCATTCTCTGTTGGATGTGAACAGGCCTTGATAGTCTGCAGCTGCTTCCGAACCTCATCAGAGTCTGCGTCTTTTCCTGCGGCATCCGCAGCATCTTTGACGGCCTTTCTCTTTCGCTGCGCTGTCCGTTCCGAGTCTCCTCCAATGCCGTAAGTCCCTCGCTTTTCTCCTGTTTTGTCCTTTGCTCCTCCGGCTTTGTCGACAGCACCGTCAAAGACAAGTTCAGCCTGGCACGTGACTTCCCTGTGATGTCTCTCTTGTCTCTTGGCGTCGCATGCTGCCTTCTTCACGGCCTTCCTGTCAGCTGCACGTTCATCCCAGGTCTTTGGCAATGTCATCGTAGCCCAGCCGTTCCGAGACTCTATCCCCAACTTGTCTTCCTCAATATCAATCCACATAGATGATGAGCTGTCGCTGTCACTGGCAACATCAGGGTCAAGTGAAACCCGGTGTTCAGATGAAGAATCAGAGTTATTAGACTTAGATTGATAGAGCAAATTTCTGTCAAATTTCCCTGAAGGGTGTCGAGTGATAGGATGTTGTTTTGCGCGACGTCCCATTGCTGTTGCGAGGGTATTAGAGGCTGCCGCAGCCTCGGGGAGCGAAACCTGAAATATTATCGTGCTTATGTATACAACCACGTGCCGTATTACATCATAAAAAGCGCCAAAGTAGTCGGAAAAGTATCAATATTCAGANGGGGNAAAANTGCTCCGATAGCTCNANGCNCATGGTCATTCTGAGGCTANNGGTGCANNNNGAAGAGNTANAANTGAAAGNGGCCATAGTTATTGAGTGNGTAAATATTGATACCAAGGGTTGTCACGAAGTGACAAACTCAACCATACACGGCAAGAAAGGAAACTGCCGCGGCAGAAATGTTGACGTGACGCAGCCAATGATGGCGGGGAGCCGGGGACAGCCAAAGGTCGGCAAGATAGTAGCGGCAGATGCGGTAGGAGCTCCAACGAGGCCATGGCCAGCACAGAGGCAGGCAGGTAGGTAGGTAGGTTTATTCCGGCGCGGTGCAAGACGCAGGATGGAGCAGGGCGATCGGCAAGGGGTGTTCCAGGAAACGCAGGGCGGAGCCTAGCTCCAAGCTGGCAGAACTCGGCGGCGAGTGAGGGGCGTCAACAAGGAGAAGGAGCATGCAGCGCCGAGCAGGGAGGAGGTATCACCCTTACCACGAGGCCGTGCCGATTGGGGCAGGAGGGTAGCTTGAAGGAGGTTAGTTGTCGGTTGGTGTCTAGCAAGTAAAAGATCGCTGGCGGCGGCGCCATGTTGCACAGAGCGGAATTTAGATAGCAGTGGGGCGTCCGTGGGGGTAGAGGGGAAGAGGCGGTCGTTGGAAACCACGAGGCGCGCTGCTACTTATAGTCGAACATGAGGAATTCACGAACAAGGTCAATGGAAGCGATAGCTGCTTCGAACGTCGAACGTCACGAGCGGTTACTTAACCCGACAGCAGGGAATTATAATGTCCCCGCTACCAGCTCACGAAGGCTCAGGCGAACGTCGTGGATGAACCCGGTGGCGAACAGCTGAATTTAGGACGTGAGGCATCGCGATCGCGAGAAGTGGAATCGGCTCCACTTCGCGTCGTGTTTAGGCAGAGCGGTCTCCGTGTCGACTCGCGAGCCCCGTGATAAGCTGTTGCGGCAGATTGCATTCGAGCCAGAGTCCGATGAGAATGATGAGGCGCATCTCCGAGAGCACCAATGGGTAAAAATTCGACTCAACACATCCGCGACTCCCGGTTGATATATAGACGAAGGCACAGGCTGATAGGTATGCGATGCAGACAAAGCAGCGTAAAGAGCCTACAGGTTAATCTATCAGATAATGTCGCCCAGACTGACGGCTCACCGCGACACGTATCCTCTGACGAGCCAGCAAATTGCTCTGAAACCGGCCCAGGACGTGGTGGATTGCGGGGTGACTTGCATCAGACGAGGAGCAGGGCGGGTCGAGGCCGACGCCCGATGGGGCTTCTTTCTCTTTTGTCTCTGAGACCATCAGAGGCACCTATCGAAGACTGCATCTGATGGGGAGCCTCGAGTTTCCCTGTCCAACCTAAACTCTCCCAGAGGCCGGCGTATACGACAGCGAGGAGCGCAGTGACAGGTGCGTCTGCTTCGAAGGAGCCCTGTTACGCGCACCAGCGGCGAAACAGGAGTTGCCATGTCTTGATGTGATATGAGAGGACGAGTCAGCAGCAGGACGGAAAGAATACGGTGGTAAGCAGGGCCACGCCCAATTGTCTTGCACACCGGTAGACGCCCATATTCCTTCCGGATCGGGCAACACGCCAGCTGCTCCGCTCGTCTTTTTGTCTTGCACCTGCGCGCGTGCGCGCACGCTCGCCCTCGCTAATTGTCTTTGCGTCCTAGGAGAAGCCCACCACACCGTGGGTCCTGGATACTGCCGTCTTGCAACACAAAAAGCCTGTCTTCCCCTGTCACCCCGCGACATGGCGAAGCATGGCACTTTTGTTTCGCACCATGATCGCATATGCGCTCTGGCGCAGGGAAGATCCAGCAGCCCCCAAAGATAGATCCCAGCTGCGTCGTGTGTGCCTATAAAACGCCTTGCAACCATGCCGGTGGGTCCACACACCACAGGGACTCAGATCTCCGAGCCAAACACAATACGACCACTCTGCTCACAGCATCAGCAATGGCCTACTACTCTACCCCTGCTGCAGCGAACTACTACTCGCCCCCTACGCATGCACACAAGCAAAGAGGCATGCGCCTCTGCGACCAGTGCGGTGCCATCGAACAACCTGGCGTCAAACAGTTCCGTCTCTGCGGCGGCTGCGTGCGTCTGCCTCGTTCCCCACACATCTGCCGCGCTAACCTACATCCCCACCTGTCCAGATGACAACAAACTACTGCGTACGTCTCNCCCTCTCCCCTCTCCCTCTCGCCAATCTGCCGCAACCCGCGCCCGATCTGACCCTACGCTTGCGTCCTCCACAGTCGCCCGAGTGCCAGAAAACGCACTGGCCGTCGCACAAGGCGATCTGCCAGCACACGACCGCGCAGATCTCCGCGGCGAAGCAGCAGCCGCTGAGCGCGGAGTACCCCGACGAGAACCTGGCGAAGCTCCTGCGCAAGTTCACGTCGATGCACGCCGCGCTGCTCGGCTGGGCCGGCTTCCAGGCGCTCCAGCTCAAGCGCATCCCCGCGAACGTGCGCCAGCACGCGCTCCTCGTCGAGCTCAGCTACAGCCCCACCGGCGACTCGCATAGGCAGTACGTCTGCGTCTGCGTCTACGCCGCAAACTCCCTCATGTACGCGACCCGAGCTGACACGACGGTACAACGTTTAGGTTCGTGATCAACGGCACGCACATCGTGCCGCGCACCTACGTGACGGGCCGCGACCCGCTCGTCGCGGGCGACATCCAGCGGCGCGAGGAGCGCTGCCGGCGCGCGGGCGGGATCGGGTGCGTCGTCGTGCTCATCCAGTGCGGCGGGATCAGCCAGGTGATGCCCGTCGAGGTCGACCCGCCCGCGAAGATCACGTGGGACGCGCGCGACGACTGGGCGGACGTGCTGCACCACTTTGTCGACGCGGGCCGCACGGACTTCAAGCCGGTCTCGACGACCGCGAGGGGGTGCGTGGTTCTTTCTGCTGTGCGCTTGTGCTGTCTGGCTGCATGTGGCTGACGTAGGCTTTGGCAGGGTGTACTACGGGTGATTGGGTGTGCGCGCTGCTGTGTGCTCCTTGTGTAGAGCGGGCGCGGGCTGCCCGCCGCTTCCGTTTTGCTGGCTTGGGTGTCTCGTCTCGTGCTTCGCGGGCCTATGGACTCTGTGCGATACCATATACCAACCAACCCTAGTCTCTCCCCCTCCTCGCCCCCCTCCGTTCTTGGCCATGCGCCCTGTTTCGATTTTTTTTTTCGTTGTCCGCTTTCGTCGCATTGTCACGCACTGTATCTTTATCGCATCTGTTCTAGTGTATCGTATATTACGGAGGTTTCCACAATTACAATTCTAACGCTAACGCTAACTTTTGAAACGACCATGCTGCATGCGCATGCGCGCGTCTCGGACGCGATCGAACTAAACTTGAAGAGCTTGAACTCGACTCCGAGTGTGGTCACTTGAACTGTTGAAGACAGCCGCCGGCTTGCGGAGATGCTTCCGAAGCTCTCCGAGGCCTTCCGGAGGTCGGCTTCGGGCCAAAATCCGCGGCGGGACGGCCCGGCAGCTGGGTACGGCAGTTCCCACGCTTCCCCGCGCGGCAACTTGAACTTGCCACATTTCAACATCGGTATCCACTACCTCCATGTCGTCAAAAAAGATCACCTTATCAGCACCCCAAGAAGCTCGGGTCCACTGATCTGAAGTCTTGACGGATGCTAAGAACATGTGAGGTGCACGTTTCTTCCAATTGTTTAGCAGGATTGATCATTGGACAGCGTCTCGTCAAGATATTTTCCCGAATAGAGGCCCGTTCCACCGCATATTCCCCGCCTCGCTGTTCCACGTCGCATTTCTGTGATGCAGTTATGTGAAAATCCTCTGTGGGGTGTTGCGGACGTGCGTGAGTCTCAAATACTTACCCCATATCTCTCCAAGATGCGCCTCGTGCCGGAAGCTGCATGTGAACCCGAACAGTCACGGTTCGCCAGCATGCTCTCGACCTCCCTATCCGAGCCAATACAGAGTGTTTTGCCTTTTCTCCCACCCGTCATACGGCCATCCCGGCGCGCACATGCACATCCCATCACCACTGAGCAGATGATGCGTCGCTGATATGGAAACGTACGTGTTCTCTTCTTTTGCACACACACTCACGCTGCCATATACGATTGTGTATCCGCCATGTGACGCCCGCCCAGATGCGCCTGTCGTCTGTTGCCCTGGTATCTCCCGTACGGTGTGTATCTCTTCTCGGGCGTCGTGGAGCGCTCCACATGTCGAAGACCCAGCATCATCGCAATCCTGCATGCTCTCGCACTCTTCTCGATGCGCATAGGCTTCTATCTCGCACCCCGCGACATTGCTCAACGCACCGGTATCGTGCAGGCTGAGCCAGCACCGGTCCGCGCGTGAGCGTCGAGCACATGCGCCGGGCCCGCCTGAAGCCTGCGCCCTCTCTCCGCCGCCTGCCAGCACATCCTCTGATCGCGTCTCGTAAGTGCGCGTGCGCGCATTTCGAAATGGCCTGCGCTGACGGTCATGCCAGCGCGCACCATGATGCCACGTATGGTTCTCTCTCTCTTCGCAGTCCAGATGCCTGCTCGCAGGGGCTTCCTCGGATGGCGCGTGCTCATCAAGCTTCCTCGTGCTTCGCGTTGTGAAGTATGCGGGTTGGGTACCGGTATGGGTGTCGTGGGTATATAAGATGAGGGGGGGCATGTCGGGGTGCGCTCGGACGAGGTACGGTTCGCGCTCTATCCACTGGCTCTTGTCAAGATGGCGTTCTCTCATGGCTTTGGCATGCTCGCGCTCTTCACTATCGCGCTCGGGTTTATGCACAGCGCGCTTGCGTTCAATATTACGAAGAATGACAACGTATGTACCCAGTTAAAGACGGCCTAGACCGTTGATGCTTACCTCGCGTCTGCAGCTCGCCGTGTAAGCCACTTGCCGCACGCAGCTTCTTGCATGCAACGTCCCCATGGGACGATCAGAATCTGACTCGGGGGTCCTTCTGCCAGGTACTGGGGCCAGGATTCCGCCGGCAGCCAGCAGGATCTGTCGACGTACTGCGCCGACGACACGATCGACAACGTGATCCTCGCATTCCTGTACATCTTCGAAGGAACCGGCGGCGAGCCCGTCATCGACTTTGCCAACGTAAGTGTACATTGTGCATTGTGCGTTGTGCAGCGTGCCGCGTGTAACCTGCCCGATGCCCGATCCCTCGATCCCCCGATGCTTACTGCGGCGCGCATCTTTTACTTTTACGACATAGACTTGCAACCAGTGGGACGACCCCGTCTTCCCGGGGACCGCGCTCGCAAACTGCGGCTTCATGGCGTCGCAGATCGCGGCGTGCCAGGCCAAGGGCAAGATCGTCACGCTCAGCCTGGGCGGCGCCACGGGCCAGGTGGGCTTCTCGTCCGACTCGGCGGCGAAGAGCTTTGCGGACACGATATGGAACATGTTCCTCGGCGGCTCGAGCTCGACGCGGCCGTTCGGGAGTGCCGTCCTCGATGGGTGTGTGATCTGCGCTCCGCGTCGATATCTTCGGCCTTGCATCTTCCTGACTGACGCACTCGCGATCGCAGCGTCGATCTCGATATCGAGAGCGGCTCGCCGAGCCACTATGCGGCGTTCGTCAACCAGATCCGCTCACATGCTAGTGGGAAGAGCAAGAAGTACGTCCGGGCTTGTTTTCTTGGGGTAGAATGCTGACGCATGGGCATATCTAGGTACTACGTTACCGCGGCGCCACAATGTCCCTTCCCCGATGCCAACATCGGGGCTGCACTAAATGCAGCTCCGTTCGACGCGGTGTTCGTCCAGTTCTGTGCGTGCTATTTGTGTCGGCGAATCATGGAGGCGTACTGACGTCCTTGTGGTGCCAAGACAACAACTACTGTGGACTTGACCAGCCCGATGTGCGTGTTTCTGTGCCTGCTGCGGCGTGAATCTGCCATGCGCTGATCCCTGTTCTCTTTCTTCCTTTCCAGGACTATAACTTTGATACGTGGTGAGTATGACGTGTGAAAGGCTAGCCATGTGGGCCTGCAACTGATGCTGCTGTGCCCACAGGGATAATTGGGCACGCACGCAGTCGTCGAACAAGAACATCAAGGTCTTCATCGGTGCTGCTGCGAGCTCCCAACGCTGCGGGTCAAGGATACGTCGGTATCAGCACGTTGGAGAATTACGCGACAGACGCGCAGGATCAATACAAATCCTTTGGCGGCGTGATGCTGTGGGACGCATCGGAGGCATACAGTTAGTCCATCCTTTTCCGACGCGGGTTTGCGGTGGATGTTTAACCCTCCGGGATCGGGCAGCGAACAACCGCTACGACAAGGCAATCAAGAATGCGATGACCTCGCATGCGGCTACTCTGGCTGCCAAGAAGGGCGGATCGTCCAAGTCCACGCCGCCCCCCGTGGACGATGCGTCTCAGAGCGACCCCAAGGCGATAATGTGGGCGGAAGAAGAAGCAGGCATCAAGCCCGAAGAGAAGCCGCACGTCAAATCGCGCTTTTTTCGCGATTGAAGAAGTGTATCCATAGTAAATTATTACGACCTGCTGCATGTCTCGGGCGATCTCTGTTTTCACAAGGGATCTACGATTTTTCATGCTACCCGGGATGTCATTTGTATTTGTAGTTCTAGTTACGATTGCTTAACATGCCTATGAGATA
>SEOQ01000961.1:0-10164 GCA_004679275.1 Dentipellis fragilis
GCACCAAAAGGGAGTATTGGGGTCCAAATTTCATACGGCACCGGGGCTTTTTGGCGGAACATACCTCTGGGTGGGTCGTCGGGGGTCCTCCTTCCGCTCACTGTTGTTGTTCTCCTCCCGGCTACGTATCGCCACGCCCTGAAACGACATATCGAAGACTTTTCTGCATTACAAATATCTTCCTTGGGATACCAGCTAAATTACAGGCAGCAACGGCGATGCCAGTGTCGTGTACACATACAATACTTTACTTCCGAATTCAAATCCTTCTCTAGCGGTCGTGGATCCTAACGTCGTCGACCTCAACTCAGAGCTCCGTCTTGTGCTTTGCGGCTTCGCCAGAAGCCTCCGCGCTCAAGCTGCTCAAGCTGGCTTCCGCCTGCTCGGCCTTCACCTTCCTCTTCTCGTCGGCCCACCCGGCGGTGCCCTTCGTGCGTTCCTTCGCCCGCTCTCCTGCACCGGACAGGATCTCGTATGCCTGAGCAAGCTTCTCTTCAACACCTTCGATGCCGGTGTTCAAGAGCTGGAGAAGCTTCTGGAAGATGGCCTCCGCACGGTTCGTTGTTTGAGTGTATCGGATTCGAGCTTCCTCTGCAGATTGATCATCAGTCATACTGTGCTTATGATGCACGGCGAGAAACATACGAAGAAGGTCGGGACGAGAGGTGGGAAGTGCATCTTCAGAGAGACCGTGCTCGCGGAGGTATGCACGGAGGCGGGCGTCGGGCCAGCTGAGGTACGGAGCGGTGCGTCGTGAAACGTCGTTATACCTGAGATATAATGATGAGTGGTGATCAGATGCATCGAGGCAACGTGTCTTACTTGCTATTGATCAGCTTGACGAGCTCGTCTCTATTCAAACTCTGAGCCTTCTTTTCGGCAATATGGCCATTATCGACCAACCACTGACGAATGTCAGCATCGCGCCAGGCAGACCAGATCGTGTCTTGTGCATGGGCGAAGTTGTCACTAGCGAGGAGGTAAGTGACAGTCGTCAGAAAGAGATCGCCACTTACGCGACCAACTTCTCTAGCTTGTCTCGGTTGACCTGCGCATCGCTCTTCACTAGATCATGGTTGACGAGCCAAGAGTGAAGCTCCGAATCGGACCAACTGTGCCAAACCTTCTGTGTAACGTCATAATAATACAACTTCATGCGTTCCAGAAGGCTGGGGCGAGAAGGAGTCTCGTCGGAGGTAGTGATATGATGAGACTCGAGCCAGTGATGCTATGTCGAAGACTTCGGTGAGACAGTTGCGATGCTCAGATGCGACCTACGAACTTACCAGATACGAGTCAGACCAGGCATCCCAGACAGGTTGGGTGGAGATCTTCGCGTAGTTTTCGCGCATCAACCGAAGCATGTCGTCCCGGGTTGCCTGCTGCTTGCTCTTCAAGACCCCCTGCTGCTCGAGCCACGACCTCAGCTTGTTATCATCCCAAGTCGAGTAGACGTAGTCCTTCGAGTCGTCGAGCTGCCTGCTAACTTCATTTGTGGCTGCAGCGATCGCCGAACTGATGGACTGCGTGGCTTGATAGGCAGGCGAGCCGTAGATGCCCGTCGAGGCGTGGTAGGAGAGCGACGACAGCGAGCTCGCATATTCACGATAGTGCTGCTTCGCGAGCTGCACGAGCTTCTCGCGGGGCCCCGAGGGAGCCACGACGCCCTGGTCGAGGAGGAACTGGCGGAGCGTGGACTCGTCCCAGGAGTCGAACGCCGCCTCCTTGACGTTCTGGAATGCGTGTTGGGCAGAATTGTACGAGTCGGAGCCGTGCTGCTGCGCCGCGTTCCAATTGGACTTGACGAGGTCCTGGAGCTCTTTTTGGGAGGGCGCGGAGGGCACAGGGATGTTGTGCTGCTCTAGCCACTGCGAGAGCTGCTGCGTATTCCATCCTTGGTAGGCTGAGAGGACACCACGAGTTAGTCGCGCGACAGAAAGCACTTTCAATGCGCAAAACGTACTGGGCTGGTCTGAGCCGAACCAGGAGGCTTGAGCACCCAGAACGAAGAATAAGAGGATGGCAAAACGCATGTTGTGGTCGAGAGGAAAGAAAGTAGGGAGCGGCAAGGAGGGAGCGAGGCATTATAAGGCGGGTGGTGATTTCACGATGACGTCGTTGCAGGAGGAGCCAATCGACATGACGCGTCTCCATCACGTGACTCCACGCCTATTCGACATTTGTCTCCGCTCCTCCCTTGTAGGGCCTAGCATGGGTAGTGCATAACCGGATCAACCCACGGATTGTCACCTGCAGGTGTCCGGTGGGTTGGGTGAGGACCCCCCGACGACCCACTACAGGGTCTGTACGCGGGACGGCAGCATACGGCGCTCTGCGCCGGAGCTTTGTGACTTTCGCGGCAGCAAATGGAGGATTTTGGACCCAAATCTTTGTTGTTTTGACGGTAGCAATGGGGCGGTTGGGAAGGTCTGTTGGAAGTCGCGGCAGCAAACGGGGGTGCCGGACCTCAAATTTCGTACGGCAGTTTTGGCTTTTTGGCCAAACAGACCTCTGGGTGGGTCGTCGGGGGTCCTTTGTGCACTGGAATCTTGGATCTCGAGTCGACTCAGGATCTCATCTCATCTCATCTCATCTCAGGTTGAGTCGAGGGAAGTTGATCGTGAGCCGACGGGTTGGCGAGCTTCGGAACGCACAGCATTCGCTTCCGACTCTTTGCGTCCGCGGATCGATTTCACATCGCGAGCACGACCTGGTACGAGCAAGTATGTCCATCCATTGTAGCTGCAGGATACGATTATGGAATACAATCCGCCCACGGAGGGTCACATATAAAAATAGGCAAGAAAAAATAACCGCTAAAAAACGCCAGTACTTCGCTAGCTGTGTTTCATTGATTATAACCGCGTCATCGTCGGCGCTTGCGTGCGGCAGCGAGCTCCTCGAGCCGCCTGCGCTTCACTGATGGCGACGATTGGGAATAGGGTATCTGGCGCGGGCCGGGCGAGTCGGAGGTCGGTGTGAGCGGTGTCGAGGGACGGTCCGGTGCGTTCGGGATCTCTGCATCTCCGTTGGACGGCGGCGCTTGTGCAGGTAGAGTTGTAGGCTCCGGCTCTGGGTCTAGTTCGGCGTCAGATGTTTCGGGAGGGACCTCCGACATCGCCGAGCTATCGTGTGTGCTTCTATGTTCAGGATGCACACGTACCCGAGAAAACCGCTAAACCGCACCTAGTTGCATCCTCCCCATCATCGATGAACTGTTCCTCCGCCTCCTCTTCACTCGTGTCCATGCGAGGCCGCTGAACCTCCATCTTCGCAAACTCGTTTGCAACGTCCAGCATCGCGTCCCACTGCTCCCTCGCCGTGAAACGCACCGTCTCTACCTCGTCCAGCGCGGTCTCCGCGCGGCACATCGGGCACGTCACGGTGCCTGTCTGCGAGGAGGCCGGGTCCGCCTTGAGGTAATCTGCCAGGCAGCCGCTGCAGGTCATGTGCTCGCATGGGAAGCTCCGCGTGCTCCCGGTCACGAGGGTTTCCATGCAGATGGGGCAGGTCTCGAGTGGGTCAGTAGAGGGGAGGGTGGGCGCAGCTATGAGGTCGCGGAAGCGCCGCAGTAGCTGCAGTGGTGTTGTCGGTGTTGGCGTGATGTGTATCGGGGAGGGATACGCACCTTGCGCATTGCGGGTGCGCTGTCTGGCACCCCATATACGAGCTCATCCTCCAGCTCCCGCGCATCCGCACGCACCTCCCGCATCTTTAACTATAAACACCATCTTCAACTCCAGTTGACGCCTACAGGATAAGACTTGCACACACCTTGTCGATGCGCCGCCGATCGTGATCATGTCTACGTTCGAGCTTGCGTACTTTCGCCTTCAATCGCGCAATCTCAGAATGCAGCCCGACGTCACTCTGTCGCGCCTTGCCCTTGCCCTTTGCGGGGCGTGGCTGGATCGAGACCGCCGCGTCCGCATGCAGCTCAGCGATTTCTGCGCGGAGCGCGGTGTTCTGGCGTGCAAGGCGCTGTTGGGCCTTCAAAGCTTTGCGGAGGGCCGTGAGGTGCGACTGGGAGACGGGAAGGCATGTTGCTGTTAGCGGGAGCTCTGGGGAGATATGAGGTGAACGTGCGTGCCTCGACGTCTGGGTCAAGTGGGTCGGATTCCGAGGCCGTGTCGGATCCTGGTGTGGGCGCGCTTACTTGGGTCCTAGCTCTACTTCTGCCTTTCGCAGAGCGGGGACCATGACTATGCCCATTTGGGAGAGGAGCTGTCTTTGAGGAAGACGCGAGGGCGTTCGCAGAGCGCATCGTGGGCATACGGATAGAGTCAACTTTGTCTGTCTGTTGTTTGGATAGACTAGGTGAGTGTTATGAACAAGCTTGTGGAAGTCGGTAACAGAAGGCATTTAGGAACGTGATCATGGTCGCGAGAAGAATAAGGGTTCGCACGCATTGTATGATAACGTGCGGAAGTAATGACAATGTCCTTGTAGATTAGTGGTTAGATCACCACGTTGTGGCTTCTGCTTGCAATCCCGTGGTAACCCAGGCTCGAATCCTGGCAAGGACAGTTTTTTTTTTCCTCCTCTTTAATTTCACGACGAATGATAACGGCCTACTGAAATGGAGACAGGAACCAAGCGAGGCGACAAAATATCGGCAAGTCAAGCACTACGTGTACCAATCGCCCGTGTCAACTCGACTTGATGTTCAACCATCGCGCGCCTTATCACCATGGTAGTGTAGTGACGCCGTGGCCGTCTCCATGAAGCCAGTCTGCAAGGATCTTCGACAAGCCAAATCAGGGCGACCTTCATGCTGTATGCTTAACGGAACATGTCTCACAGTCCCGTAATGTCTGCTCGAGTCCTTCACATTCGATTACGACTATCTCTGACCAATTTATCCTGTCCGACGTGTCCGGACTCCGCAGGATGTCGAGCAATTCTCCAGATCATACAAGCTATTCCTATACGAATCGCGGGCCGGAATTCAGACTCTGGGCAATCCTCATGATATCAGTTTCAGAACATCGAAAATCTCTTCACTATTCAGGCTATCGACCATAGTAAGTGGTCAGAAAAGGTGCGGACGTCTCATGGTGCTCCTCAGGAACACGCTTCTCTACAGTTTTTGCTCAACGAAAGACTTGTCCTGGTCAGATGGACGTGCATTGCAGACCTGGCATCATCTCGGGTATGGAGACTTATTCTATCCAGTGCGACGAATGTCATCAACAATTTGTCTTATTTACTTTGCAGGCATGACTATGACCAACGAGGTTCGGAATGGACATATTGCAAGAAGCTATACTTGAATCGAAAGCATACGATTGTGGTGGATCTCCCTCGTCACACGTCAAGCCACGCCAGGGGCTTCTGATCCCGACGATGAAAGTTGCTTATCGGCATATCAGCGGCGGCGGAGGTGAGAGCGGAATCGCAACGTGAGCATGTTCTTCTGCATTCGTACGACCGTTCACTTGATGCTTGATGCCTTGCGTTAATCATAGCAAGCCAGCGCCTTAGTGCTCCTGACGCCCGTCCACATGATGATATCTAAGTACAGCCTGTTCGAGTTGAAGTTTTTTTTTGACCACTGACAGCCTGAGTCCTTCCGGCGCGTCACAAGGGCATTTTATAACACCGTAGGTATACAACACCGAATGGTTGGCATCATGCAAGCCTCAAGTCGAAAAGCATACCAGCGACTCGTGTATCGCTACTGAAGCTTGGCTTCAGGGGATGTCGGTCATGAAGGAGTCTTGGATCTATCTTGCACTGTCGCGCATCGGTCTGTTTGTGCCTTCGTCTCCCGTGGTATGCCATATCGAAGCTACCTCAACGAAGGGCAGAAGTTCCTCCTGTGGTGCTCAATATGAAATGGTAAAGTCATGAAGCGCTTCATTCGCGACGTGGGTGACGCTTTACCGCTTTGGAAAAGTGACATTTTTGTGCTGACCATTCTCAGTACAGACATCATTTCTACAGTCGATGAAACAGCTACTGCCATAGGCACTTATCACGGCCGTGCAGATCTTTTATAAGACCTCTGGCTCGCGGTGTTGCTCGTCGCCCAGTGCCCCACCTTCACATACGAGAAAGCCACTCTCGCCCTGCTTACCGCCATGTCATTCGTCGTTGAGTCGATTGCCCATGAACTCGACGTCTTTCTGGGAGTTACCTGGAGGGATTGGTCGACAACCCTCATCCCGGGCTCCCTCTTTGTATTAAGTGCTTTGCGTGAGCTTCCGTTCACCGAAGCCATCCGCAACTACCTCCTCCTCGTTCTATGGCTCTCCCTCTTCCTATATTTCTTCAATCTCTCCAACCAAATTACTGGTGTTGAAGAGGACAAGATCAATAAGCCTGACAGACCCATCCCTTCCGGCAATATTACGATGGCCGGTGCCCAGCTGCGTTGGTTCATTGCCTTCTCGGCTTTCGTCGGCTCCGCGGCATTCGAACCAACCCTACTCCCTGCGATCATCTGCTGGGTAGCCACGACTGCATCCATGGTCCTCACGCCCGGCGGGGGAAATTGGTTCTGGAAGAACACGGTCTCGATGACCACGGGCACGTGGGCACTCTTCCAGGCGTCGTGGCGCATTGTCGCACCAATGACACTCAAGATGGAGACCTACATCTACGCCGTGGCGGTATGGACGGGACTCAACATGCAAATCCAGGATCTCCGCGACATCAAAGGCGACCGTGCGATTGGGCGCAGTACGCTCCCTGTCGTCGTCGGAGACCGTGCTAGCAGGATCATCATGGCCTTCGTCTTCATGCCCATGGCCGTCTACGTGCTGCATATCTCAGGCATCCTGCAACTCGCCCCCGTCACGCTCGGCATCCTGCACATCGCCCTCGTATACCGCGTCCTGCACATGGGTGGCCCGCGCTACGACCATAAGACCTATATGGTGCGCTCTGCTTCGCATTTCATTGATACACTCAGACATTGATCTACCGGCTCATTCTTTGTAGTTCTTCACCTACATCTTTTGCGCTGTCATCGCACTGGCTGGGAACGAGGATATCGCCTTAGATCCTGTGTGGAGGTTGATTGACAGAGTAGTGGGTCAGGGTGACACGAAAGTATGTGCTTGAAGTAACCATATGCCGAATGGACTTGGATTGACATCTCCGATATTTCATTTATATTAGCTGCGGCCGTTGCAAGAAATTTGAAGTAAGTCAAATCGCAGTAAGATGTGGTCGATGGCTAGATAATCCATGCACGTTATCGTAGATCTGTGATCAGATCACCACGTTGGAAATGGATCAAGAAAGGATGAGCAGGATAGTAGACGGAATGAACATAAGAAAGGATGACTTGGCTGGGCGACAGAGATCGCATATGGATCATGTATACTAAATGACGCGTCGCGGCAGCTACTCTGTGCCGCTCAAATGTCCACCTTCCCACTAGGCTGTCGGCTTCTGCATGGTGTCTAGCAGAAAATCGGCAACGTTGCGTCAATCTAAATGTAAGTGCTACACAAATCTCGTTGTCTGTTGCAGTCTCACAAATTTGTGATGTCACCAAATACATCCCCGTGCTCTTGACTATCTGTCGTAATCAAGCAGTATACGCCGAAAACTATCGGATGGACATCATACAATGCGTCTAGGTGCATTCCTTCCTCCGTGGTCTTCGCATTGCGGAAGGGACGCTTGTTCCTTGTTTGGAGTGACACTGTGGTGACTAAACAGACATAATTAGTAGTGGTTGACACCACGTAGGTGTGTTCCTTCATATGGGGAGTGGAGGATGAAGGGGCGGTTGAGAATGCTAGTTTCATCGAGCTTCCTGGACGAGCTATATGTATTCAAACGCATGCTGTGCAGAATGACAGACAGCTTGGGCGCTATGATCAGCATCATCTTCAAGACAATAGAAGTTAACACGAAACCCAGAGGAGTGCATACAATCAGCACTCGTGCTTCCATGGCGACACGTCCGCGGACTACCGCTGCTGAGCCGGCCATATTCGTTCATCGCGCACTGTCCTCAGGCCTTGTTGCACGTTCGTGATCAGCGAGGTATACTTGCAGTACTAGTGATGGTGGCAGTGGTTCGATGGGACAAGGGTCCAGGGCATCTATGTCCGCTCGTGTCGCGCAGCTCGCGGCCTTATATTAGGACGTCGGAATCGTGCGAAAAAGCACCCAAGACCAGGTACGCAGCCAATTTGCTTTGATTTGTGTTGCCAGTGTCCAAGCGTCTTGTATCAGTGCGAAGAACATCCTATGGCGCTGAAGTCAGTACTCGCGTCTGAAACACTAGACACCGTCTAGGAACCATGAGATATGGAAACGGAAGGAGCGGCACACAGAATGGTCCAAAAACGGCCGCGCATAGTGGGTCTCGCCATGACATCATTGCAGAATATTTGATCTGCTAATCGAGTTCGTGCTGGCAAGCCAGGGGATGTCTGACGATAATAAAGATTGCGGGGCGACTGTAAGTGATGTGTGTAAAATTGCAGGTTCGAAGAGACGCACCGAGTAGAGCGATGTAGAGGAACGTGTATACTACAGCAGGTAAGCTAAAACCAGTTGTAAAATGACCGAAGGTACCTCAGAGGTCCAACGTAGTCGTCATACGGGCCCCATGCTTCGGTGTGAGGTTGCACGCGATATTTGTACATCACGATTCACATACTCTTTACCGGCTGAGAATGATTGCCGTGCTGAGTACGGCAACCTGCAGCGCACGCCGACAGCTCTGATAGCCTAAATTGAGCAGCTCGACAGTGAGGCTACAGAGGAAGTCAGTGAAACGGACTCGGAGTGCTTCGTTCTTGAGAAGAAGGTGCACCCGTTTCTCAAACATCTGGCCGTGGCGCGCTCTGATCACCTGGTTGCATATGATATAGGCTCAAAAAGACGAGTATTGATATGGTCCTTGTAGATTAGTGGTTAGATCACCACGTTGTGGCACTGCTTTGCAGTCGACAATTCCGTGGTAACCCAGGCTCGAATCCTGGCAAGGACAATATGGGTGATCACATTTGTTTTCGTTCTGTGGGTTTGTTCATTCCCCTTCCCCAGTAACTCCCACTTACATTGATTGGAACCGTTTCCACCCCCAGGTATGAATGAAACTTCCCGCTACTACTCAATCTGCCACGTTGTCAGGTCGAGTCGTAGGATCTCCTTACAACCGATTTCTCTGAGTCCACACCTGTCCACTTACACTATAACCGTCTATCCTCCCTCGACGTGCTCTCGAACTCAAATTGCTTGAAGCCAAGCCATTCTGGCCTGCCCAAGTCACATGCTGGCGCTGATACGGGACCTACACCCACCCTACTCACGCCTACCCCGGACATCTGAATCGATACTCCCACTGGCATATCTGGTTCCGCTATCGCGACTTGGACGGCCTTCCTGCTCAAGACCAAAAAGCACCCTTTCATACCCAGTAACAATGTCGACCAATACCTCCAAATTCACCCCTACGACTACCCCTGCCTCCGCACCCGCACCCGCCCTGCCGCTCTCCTCCCTCTCGCTCACCTTCCTCGGCACGGCCTCGGCACAACCCTCCGCGACGCGCAACCACTCCGCGCTCGCACTGCGCGTCGGCGGTGCGCTGTGGCTCTTCGACTGCGGCGAGGGCACGCAGCGGCAGATGCAGCGCGCGCGGGGGCGTGCGCATGGGGCGCGTCGAAAAGGTGTTTATCACGCATACGCATGGTGAGTCCTCGCGCGGGGGTTGCAGGGGAGGAGGTGCTGATTGAGGATGGCGCAGGGGACCATATATTCGGGCTTATACCACTCATGGCGAGTAGACTGAATGGCGCGGGCGGGATGATAGATGCGGCGGAAGATACGCGTGCTGCAGGTGCAGCCGTAGCGAAGGACACGATACCGGTGCGTGCTCGCCCTTTCATCCTCTTTCATATAGTCTACTTATACTTATACCCCGACCGACTTCCAGCCGCTCGAGATCTACGGCCCACCCGGCACCCGCGCCTACGTCCGCACAGGACTCACCTACACGCACACCCTGCTCGGCGCGCCCTACGTCGTACACGAACTCCACTTCCCCCCTTCCACCACCTTCCCCTTCCCCACCTCCTCCGACCTCGGACTCCCCCTGCACCCCCTCGAGCTCCCCGGCCTTAACATCGCGCCCTCCCCAAACGGCACCTGGCCCTCCATCTTCGCCTCCCCCGAACTCACCGTACACGCCGC
>SEOQ01000962.1:0-10156 GCA_004679275.1 Dentipellis fragilis
ATCGTCCACGGCGATCGTCGACGAACAGTGAGGTGGGTTAAGCCAGACGTAACGCCACTCCTCCTTGACGACTGGTACACCGCCCTCGCCGATGTTTTGGATCAACAAAGCGCTAGCCGCATGGACCACTCACAGATGATCCTAGGATCGGCATCTTTAAAATCACCAGGAAATGGAGAAGCTGCAATTTGGCGGGCGTCAGGTCGAATATGCGGACAGATGCGGAGACGTACCCAGGTCCCGAGTACATCTATGGAGAAACAGATATTGCTGTTCTGAGGCGGAGGCCGATGTTATGGTAGGCGGAGAATCGAGAGCACTGCCGGCGCTGGAAATTTATTTGCTATTTGCTATTGCAAACGCACATGCGAGTTACTGTAATTACATTCCGATATTCCGTTGAGTTGGCATGTTCAATGCCAGGTGCCATACCAGCGATGTACTTCCACTCTGCCGCCGAGGTACATTGGGCATGAAGAACAGTATCGTTCATAGCTGTGACAGCGGAACTGGGGAAGCCTGGCGAACCCCGCACGGAGGACTTGCTTTATGCGCTCGCTCCACCGCCATCCAGGGTATGAAGACTCTAGATCGGAACCATAGACGACCGGTGACCATTCGGCGCTCATACTATCAGCTGTGTCTCCTGCGTCGCTACTCCGCGAGGGAGCAGTGACCACGAAACGGGGAGGTGGACATGGATAGAGCGAAGACGGAGCGCGTGTGCTTGCGCTTGTGCATGCACGAGGCCTGGAGGATGCCGCGCGCTTTAGGCGCATCGATTATGGGGAACGAGGAATGCGCGAGGCCGCCTAGATCAAGTTCGAGCTGGCGACTCACGGCGATAACATGCGGAATCCGGGGTTCGAGGGAGGCGGACGTGTCGAGTGTGACGTTGAGAACGTCATACTCGTGGGAGACATAAGGACAGAAGTTAGAACCGACCAGTCCGAGCTAGATGCGAAGCCGATAAGATAGAGACATGCGGAGAACAGATTACCACTGTCTTGGAATATCTGCTCAGCACATCTCCTGGGGCAGAGCACATCGGACAGATAACCAAAAACAATACAAGCGCTGACATGTCGAGTTCAAGCCTGAGTGAGTCCTGTGTGAGCGGTCGCCTATCGTGCGATTGTTCTCGTCGTCGTCACCATATCGGAGCATACATTGGGCAACAGAGAACAAAGAGCTCCATAACGAAAAGAGAGTCCAGAGTACCAGGTACCTGTGGAAGAAGGCGATGTAAACTGCGTCGACGCGGGCATAGTCCACATACCTGTGCTGGACTGCTTGCATCCGCTGTCCGCAGCTGGTGGGCGCGGAGGCCGGGTATTGTGTTGTGGGGCCGGAGGAGCGATGGTGCGGCACGAGCGGAGGGATCGGGCGACGAAGAGCACTTGGCAGGGCCTGGAGGCTCGGAAGGGACAACGGTGGCGGCGATGCAAGAGGCGTCGGGGCGGGGGTGGTAGAGGCGCAAAGCTGAGGACATGGGGGATTTCGATGGCTAGGACGCGCACAATAAGGACGAGGAGATTGCGGTGCAAGCTGGGGGGTATTTAGAGGGGAGGGGGAGGGGATAAAGGACGAGCATCGACGACGCGAGCCTGCGAAACAACTGCCATTCCAAGACATCCACAGCCACAGCCAAGGGGTTGCACAGCCAACGAACGAAACCAGCTCGCAACGAGAACATTATTCCTTCCAGAACACAACGAGTTCAAAAGCGCCGCTGCATGTTCTTCCTTTTGTCTTTCTCCTCCCCTGCTCCTCGTGTTTCCCTCACCATCGCGCGCAATGTCTCTTGGACGTCTAGGCATCCCTCATATCGAGGTCACCGGCTCGACGGAGCACCTTGAGGCTCTCGATACACAGAGCCCCACGTTGTCTCCTGACAGCCTCCAACAACCTTCCTCGCCCTTTTCAAACAGGGCACGTTCCCCCTCTGACCCCGGCCTCTTATCACTGCCCACCCCCATCATCAAGACGCCTCGAACTTCGCTAGATGCGCCCTACTCACCTATCTCCGACACGTCTGACGCACACCTCCCCCCTCGCCCACACTGTCTGCTCACTCCGCGTCCTCTTCCGTGCACTGGGCACCAGGAACGACGCTCCAGCTGCGCGGAAACAACCCTGAAGAACACGATGGAATGTCCTCGCTTGGCTTGCTGTCGCCTCCGCCAAGCCATAGCCGGAAAGGCAGCACCGCAACGTTTTCTAGCACCCACAGCAGTAGCAACGAGACCGAGCCGGACCACGTCGAGACGTCGGGTATCGGGCTCAGCCCAATGCGCTCCATCCGCTCTGATGGTGGCAGCACGCTCGCGTCGCCAACACAAACACACGTCGACTCCGCGTCGGAGGATTCGCGTCCCACTTCACGGACGAGCTTCCTGAAGAAGCCTTGGTCGCATTCAAGCGACGGCGATGACGCGGGAGACACAGAGGTGACAGTGGTGGAAGACCCGGCGCCCCCGAAGAAAGGCCAGGACCCTGAAGACGCGGAGTCGGAACGGCCAGCCGCGCTCGATCTCGAGCAGGAGGCTGACTTCGACCCCGCGCCCTTCGCGTTCAAGCCGTTCCTGCTCGCGAGCCTTGTCGACCCGAAGAGCCTCGAGAAGCTGGAGCAGATGGGCGGCGTCGACGGGCTCCTCCGGGGCCTCGGCACGCACCGCACGCGCGGGCTCGCGCACACCGACAGCAATGCCGTCAGAGAGGTCACGGAAGAGGAAGCGCCGTCGAAGGCGCCGAAGGCGCCGGACAGCGATCGCGCCGCGTCGGCGAGCACCGAGGCGCTCCCGAGCATCAAGATCACGACTCCGGGCGGCGAGCAGGAGGGGCTCAGGAGCACGACGAGTCTTGGGAGCGATGCGCCGTCTGCGCCCTCGGGGAGTGGGGGCTCGGACCCCTTTTCAGCGTCTCTGGAGACGCGTCAACATATTTTTGGCACGAATGTGCTTCCGTCGCGCGCAAGCAAGAGTTTATGGTTGTTGATGTGGATGGCACTCAAGGACAAAGTCTTGGTACGTTACTCGTGCTTTCCAAGTGAAGAGGGGCGAATTCTGACCGCTACTACAGGTGCTGCTGTCGATCGCGGCTGTGGTATCCCTTGCCCTAGGTTTGTTCCAGGATTTCGGTACCCCGCGCCCAGCTGGCGAGCCGCCTGTCGACTGGGTCGAAGGTGTTGCCATCATCATCGCTATTCTTATCGTCGTCATGGTCGGCTCGTTGAACGACTGGCAGAAGGAGCGGCAATTTAAGGTGCTGAACGAGAAGAAGGAGGAGCGCACGGTGAAGGTGATGCGGGACGGCATCGAGCGCCTGGTGGACGTGCACGACGTGGTCGTCGGCGACGTCGCGCTGCTCGAGCCGGGTGAGATCGTCCCCTGCGACGGCGTCTTTCTGTCCGGACACAACGTGCGCTGCGACGAGTCGGGCGCGACGGGCGAATCGGACGCGATCAAGAAGCTTTCATATGAGGATTGCATATCGCTGCGCAACCGAAAGCTTGCCGAGCACGTCGCGGCAACGGAGGAGAGCACAGGCGACGAGGCGGACGGACAAAAGGGCGCCGCTGGAGGAGGNGTGAAGAAGCCGTCCGAGGCGGATCTGCTCGGCCATACGGACTGCTTCATGATCAGTGGTAGCAAGATTCTCGAGGGCGTTGGTTCGTATGTGATCATCGCCGTCGGTGAGAAGAGTTTCAATGGTCGCATTATGATGGGTTCGTCCTCATCTTCCAACTTGGCTGCTCAGACTGGCTGAGATTCTTGTAGCTCTGCGCACGGATAACGAAAACACGCCATTACAGGCGAAGCTCAACGACTTGGCGGAGGCTATCGCCAAGTTCGGTAGCATTGCAGGTCTTTTACTGTTTAGCGCTTTAATGATCCGGTTTTTCGTACAGTTGGGACGACATGATCCTCCTCGGTATGCATTTTTCTCTTTCGAAGCCCAATTATTCACTGATTTTGTTCCCTAGTACTCCGAGTCAAAACGGTATCGCTTTCACTCAGATCCTTATCATTGCGGTCACTCTCGTAGTCGTTGCGGTACCTGAAGGTTTGTGTTTTGTCTGCTTTGCGATTTCAGCTTGGTTGCTAAAAGTATCTTTCTCAGGACTGCCACTTGCCGTCACTCTCGCCCTCGCCTTCGCAACCAAGCGAATGACAAAGGAAAATCTACTCGTCCGTGTTCTAGGCTCCTGTGAGACGATGGCGAATGCCTCCGTCATCTGTACCGACAAGACCGGCACGCTCACGCAGAACGAGATGACTGTCGTCGCGGGTTCTATCGGTATCCATGCCAAGTTCGTACGCAATATCGAGGAGAACAAGGCGCGCTCGAACGTCGACGAGATGAACCGATCGCGCGAGCGCAAGCACACGCAGGACTTTTCTATTGACCTCGCCAAGCTCAACGACATCCTCTCGCCGCAGCTCAAGGCGCTCTTCAATGCTGCTGTCGCGGTGAACTCGACGGCCTTTGAAGATGTAGATCACGTCTCTGGTGTACCTGTCTTCGTTGGGAACAAGACAGAAACTGCGCTGCTCAAGTTTGCGAAGGAACTCGGCTGGGCTAACTACAAGGAAACACGCGAGTTGGCCGAGGTCGTACAGATGGTACCGTTCTCTAGCGAGCGCAAGGCTATGGGCGTCGTGGTCAAGACTGACGACGGTCGCTGGCGGCTCTACCTCAAGGGTGCCTCTGAGATCCTCACGGAGAAGTGCCAGCGACACGTCATCGTGTCCAGGGACGACGTGCACAGCATGACTGGGAACGACATCGAGACTGCGGAGATCGGCGAGCTTGAACGGGACAATATTTCTAGGACGATCACCTTCTATGCTAGCCAGACGCTGCGGACCATCGCCATCTGCTACAAGGACTACGAGGAGTGGCCGCCGAAGAACGTGCGATTCGCCGCGAAGGACGAAGTCGAGTATGAAGACCTTGCGACGGACCTGACGCTCATCGCCATTACCGGTATCGAGGATCCTTTACGCCCAGGTGTTCGCGAGGCTGTCGCAAATTGTCACAAGGCCGGTGTTCAGGTAAAGATGTGTACTGGCGACAACGTGCTCACCGCCCGGTCCATCGCGCTGCAATGTGGGATCTATACTGCAGGTGGAATCGTGATGGAAGGCCCCGTCTTCCGGAGTCTCTCGCCGGACGTCATGAAGGCTGTCGTGCCAAGGCTCCAGGTTCTCGCGCGTTCGTCGCCCGAGGACAAGCGGATTTTGGTCTCGACGCTCAAGGAACTCGGCGACGTCACTGGTGTCACCGGTGACGGCACGAATGACGGCCCCGCGCTCAAGACCGCGCACGTTGGTTTCTCTATGGGTATTGCTGGCACGGAGGTGGCGAAGGAGGCTTCGGACATCATCCTCATGGACGACAACTTCTCATCTATCGTTAAGGCTATTATGTGGGGCCGCTGCGTCAACGACGCCGTGCGCAAGTTCCTCCAGTTCCAGATCTCGACGAACGTTACTGCTGTGGTGATCACCTTCGTGACGGCTATCGCTTCGGAGTCAGAGTCTTCAGTCTTGAGCGCCGTGCAGTTGCTTTGGATTAACATCATCATGGACACCTTCGCTGCTCTCGCGCTTGCTACGGATCCGGCGTCGCCTGCGCTGCTCGACCGTAAACCCGACAAGAAGACCGCACCTCTGTTCACGGTCGACATGATCAAGCAGATTATTGGCCAGTCCATATATCAAATTATCATTATCCTTGTCTTCCACTTCCTCGGCAAGCAGATCCTTGGTTTCCACCCTGGCGACGCGGACGCGAGCAAGCACGACAAGATCGTGCAGACGCTCGTGTTCAACACCTTTGTTTTCGCACAGATCTTTAACTCGGTGAACAGCCGGCGCCTCGACAGGAAGTTCAACATCTTCGAGGGCGTCCTGCAGAACTGGTACTTCATGAGCATCACTCTCATTGGTTTGTCGGTTGGCTGCGCTCTTTTGTACATTTTTACTAATCCTTTATTTCTTCCACGCACGCAGAGGTCGCTGTGCAAATCATGATTGTGTTCGTCGGCGGCTCTGCGTTCCAGGTGACGCCCATCGGCGGGCGCGAGTGGGGCATCTCGCTCGCGCTGGGCTTCGTCTCGATCCCGCTTGGCGCGCTCATCCGCGTCATTCCCAATGCGCCCTGCGAACGGTTCTTCAAGTTCGTTCACCTGATCCCCGAGCCCGTGATTCTGCCCACTGTGCGCCCCGATGTCCGTGCCGACGCCGCGCCTGGCCTCGACTTCGCGATGGATCGCGTGCGCGACAATCTTGGCACGTTCTCGAAGCTCCGCGGCGGCCGCATCCGCTCGTCGTCGTTCGTCGTCAAGAGCAGGACTTCGCGCCCTGACCATGCGGCGCCGAGGGTCGTGTACGTGTTATATTTTGCCTGAACTGTATCTTCGTGTGCTGACGTTCCATGTCTTGCGTAGTCCGGAGCTGCTGACCATGCTGCCTTCGCTCATGGCATCCCACATTGTAGGCTCGAGTTGGACACCGCAGTCGAATGGGTCCCTCTCTGACCCCGCCGGCTTCGATCCGTCCAAGTCCTCCGCTGCACTTTGGGAGAACAAGTTCGAAGTGCATCCGGACACCGCTCGCGACGACCCGGTATACAAGGTCCTCGGCGGGCCGCCACCCCCCTCGCCCACGCGACGGTCACGATGATGACCACCGCCTGGGTGTATGCGCATGCGTGCTTTGATTGTATATCAACGTTTTTCTTCTGGTTTTCACATTTTCTCGTCTTGTCTTCTCGCGGATTCATCGATTTCAATCCCGGGGGCCGCGGATCCTACTCGACTCGACAAGGCATTTACTTGTTTGATGTCTAGTTCATGCTTTGCCCCTCCTCGCGCTGCGCAGTCTCGGTGTATCTCACGTGCGTTCCACGGCCCACGTGCAATTACACAGGCGGTGGATCCCCCTGCGGCACATTGTGCACTGGATCCTCAGTTCCCTTCCGCGCGCGACTTCAGCATCTCTAGCTTCACCTACCTCCCGTCTCGACCATGGATTTCCGCCCCCGACCATTTCCCATTCCCACCACATACATATCACATCGCATTTTTTTTTCGTTTTTCGATTCTGATACCCGTATATACTTTTCGAACATTAGTACCGCACCACTGCCGCCGCCATGGGCCATCCCGCGTCTTGTCGACCTGCAGCCATGCACAAGACCACCGCGGCGCCCATTCGAGCTAAACACGAGCCGCACGACTATTGCCTCACCCTCGCCCTCGCCCTCGCCCTCTCCATCTCTGTTTCCTCCGATTATTGAACCCGGGAATACCCCATGCCCACGCCGCCTCCCTTCATCCACACACACTACCCCCCTTCATCACCTTTCGAAGGTGATATTAGCCGTTTCCGCAGAACGCGGAAATGCCAAGCGCAGCATCATCCTAGTCGAGGCTAGCTAGCCACCTCTCCGGCCGCGAAGGACGTCAAACGTCTACCGGCCTTTCGTCTTACCGATTCTTTCAAGACTCGTGCTACGCAGGGGGGCACGCCCCTGCCCCATCTTTGCTCCTGCAGCGCTGGCCCCTTCAATTTCTCCTGGGTCCCAGCGCCGCTTCGTTGTTCGTTGTTCGTTGTTCTGGTTGGTCCGTTTTGGAATGGCATAGACACGTGTTCCGTTGCGTTGTGTTTTTCATCTTCTGTTTCTGTTTTTTTTTNCAGGGAACAGGCTACCCATGGGCGATCGCGCGTCGCGGCCCAGGGTGTCCTAGCTCTCGTCGACGTCGACGCTCGGTTATGGTTCTACTTAGTTACCTACTCGCAAACATATAATTCACGCCCCTCACTCCACCGCCTACCGCCCATTGTCATGATGTACTTATTCAAATCACGCAGTTTACGCAATAGAGTTTGGATCCTTTTGGAACTTTCAATTTTGGTGGGAGGTTTGAGTGTGAGCTGTGCTTAGACCCTGGCTGAAGGTAGGACGCTGTGATATTCGACAAGAGATTGTTGGCATTATACAAGTGCTAGCAGTTTCGTGTTACAAAGTCGATTGAACGTAAGCAAGTAGTTCAAGTTCAAGTCGTCCACGAGTACTAGTCCCGGTGACCCTCTCACGATCACCTCTGCTGGACTCAGCTCATTCAGCCCTTGATATTCCTGCTGCCCGTCATAAACCCTGCCGCGGCGCGGACAATGCGCATCACGATCTGTACCTCTGCCTCGCTCCGCGGCGCGTAGATCATAAGATATTCCTTGGGCAGGGACGTGACACCGGTCTTCCACAGCTGGCGACGGTGCGGGTGCGACAGGGGGTGGCGCTGGCCCCAGCCATGGGTGATCACTACAGTGCAAAGCAAATCGACTCAGCCATCGGCGGGAAAAAGCCAGCGCGACGCGTATCCGTACCGATTTTACAGTCCGCAGGCGCGAGCACGACGTGCAGCGAGCCGTCAGTGCTCTCGTGCACGTGCGCGATCTCGCGCAGCGCCGCGTTTGCCGTCGCGTGCGGCGAGCGCAGGGCGGGCGCGACGACGAGCGCCTGGTGGATGCGCTCGTGCGGGGACATGTCCAGCGCGATCACGCCCGGGTTCGCGCGCGCGAGGTTGTACAGGCTCTCGACCACTTGCTGTTCGTGTGCGTGAGAATGCTACAAGGAGGCGGGCTTCGCGCGCAGGGTGATTACGGCGGGATACGTACCCTTCGGATGTGCAGCGGGCTCCCGTCGGCGAGCTGCCGGTGCGGGATGAAGTGCCAGCTTGTGGGGGGGCGCAGGCCCCTGCGCCGCGGGAGGATGTTCTCGAGGGGCTCGAGCTCGTATGCGTCGGCATCCTTCAGGTCCTTTAGGTCCTGTGGTTCTGTCTTATCCCCGGGACCGTCGGGCGCGAGCCAGCTCTCCTGGTTCGGGTCCTCGTCGTACATTTCTGTGCTTATCTGCTCGTGCCCGAAGGGCTTGAGCGATGTCGCCTTGAGCCAGCCCAGCGCGTTGTGCGGGAGACCGCCTGGCCCGCTGTTTATGTATGCGCGGTAGTTCTTGTAGATCGGGATGGACACCAGGACGGCGAGTCCGAGGATGATAAGCGACATATTATGTTTTGGGGGATGTGAGGAGGTAGGAGGACTGGCTTGGGGAGAAATGCCTCGATGCTGTTTATATAAGTCCGGGGCATTTGAAAGAAAGGGGTTTTCCGTGGGGGCAGACTCGGAGCGGTCTGGACCGTGGGTTAGATAGTGAAACGATGCGCTTGAAATTCCTATTAAGTTTTGAAATCAAGTGCCTTTGACAAGGCCTTGAACTTACTGAAGGATGATGCAGGTGAGTTGGAAGCTCAGTAAAGCTGTAGAACCCCGGCGAATATTGAAGAGAATATGAAATGCCCGGAACCTTAACCCGAGTCGATCGCGAATGGTAACTCGCTTGAGTCCCGAGTGCAAGCCGACCTCCGTCACCGTTGCCAACGTCCACGTCCTCCATTCACTTTCTCTCTCCCTTCCTCCACCACCTCATCTGTCTACTGTCATTTTGGATATCTCCTGACGGCCACCAAGCAGCATGTAAGTTGTCGCGTTGCGAGAACCAGCAGTTGTCTCTCGTTCTATCGTGCATCCATCTGATCAGTCATGTCTGACCTACATTCCCCAGGCCGCTGCCGGACGAGCGCCCCCGTCAATCCGTCGCAAATCTCATCGGTCGTTTTGAGCAGCAGACAAAGCGCCAGTCCATAGGCTCGACGTCCCCGCCGAGCAATGGCACCCTGACTCCGAGCCGCACGTCCAGCGTGCTCTCGCACACTACGGGGGACTCCGTCAAGGAGGAGCTCAAGGCATCGCGAGAATGGCCCCCAGTCGCGAAGAGCGCGCCCTCGTCCAAGCCAAACAGCCCACCGACGTCCAGCATCCTTCTCACGCGCAAGAGCACCCTCAGCCCACCGCTCGCGCTCGAGACCCTCCCGCCCGCCGCCGAGCCCGAGCCCGCAACCCCGGCCGATGTCGCCACCCCCACCAATGCACGCTCCGACCCAGAACCTGCAACTGCCACGCGCGCATCAATGAACGCCCCGCCGCCAAAGGCCGCGCCAGCGATCGCAGCTGCGCGTAAGACCACCGCGGCTCCGCGCCACTCGGCCCCGGCCAAGCCGCACCCCACCTCGCCGTCGAAGTCCACACCA
>SEOQ01000963.1:0-10143 GCA_004679275.1 Dentipellis fragilis
GGTTATTTTGTTGACAGACGTAGTTGGAACAGAACCCATTTTTGATACTTTTGTGATTTCTCCCTCAGATTTTGCACATTTTCAATTGATTTTTTTCTGTCTACGTAGTGTGTGATATAATGTTCAATAATGTCCAGCCAAGCAAGCCAGAGAATGTAGCCGTTGAAGTGTGGTATGCAATATCGTGTCCGTGCATTATTTTCGCACGCCTCTGTATGAGGAGGGCAGCAGAGGGGGGTATGGAAGTGCTCCGCAAGAACCACAGGCATGGCTCGAGATCGTCCACCACCTTCAACCGCCGAAGATGAGGAAGAGAGATGCGCCGCCCAGGCTCTATCGACGGCACATCAAGCATGGATGGCAATGCGCCGCCACCCACCTCCTGCAAGATCATACGGCGAATCCCTAGGAGCTCTAGCTTGGGCATCCGCTCGAGTAGCTCGAGGAGCTGCCCTCGCGTAAAGTGGCTCGACAGCCCCGGAACGCCGATTGAGAGGAGCGATAGGTCGACGATGCCGGCATACAGTGGTGCATGCAGCGGGATGTGCACTTCCGCCAGGGCGAGGCGGCGCAGTCGCGGCGCGTCCCCGCCGAATAGGTCCTCGGGCAATGCGAGCGCGCCATGATGGATTCCCGTCTCGATCGACTCGAGATCGCTTGTGCACGCAAACGACTCGAGGAGCGGGGCCGCCCTCCGGAGCAACGGGATGAGTGGCTTGATGTCGTCGGCGTTGAGCGACTGCAGGTCAAGGGTGCGAGTGTGGTCGAGCGCTCCGACCAGCGCCTGAAGATAGGCATCTTTGCCTTCAAAGCACGCGTCCGCAATGTCGCTGCGCCAGTGGATGTCGAGCGGCGGGTGCTTCGCGCGGCGCAGACGCTCCTCTGTGGCCTCCCACAGCGAGCATACGTTGATGCCCCATAGTGCAGGGTTATCGAGCGCGAGATTGCGCCATTTGCGGCAGACGTGCGTTACTCTCATCCACCCAAGGACTCTGTAAATACTCCGCTCGAGCTGGAGCTGATCAACATACCGTTTCGCCCGTTCGCGCGGGATCTCGTCGTCATCTGTGGCGAGCAGGAAGAATATGTGCGTGAGGACCTCCGGATGTAATTGCGCGATGGGCAGCAGTAAGTTGCGCCGGCTCCGCAGTGCGCTCGCGGTAGCAGAGGCGGCTTTGATCTCCTGATCCGGCTTCGCGCGGGCGTCGTCCAGAGTTGCGAGGCTGTTTGTCGCGAATGGCCATGTTAGATGAGAGGTCCTGGATTCACTGAAAGAACTCCATGCAGATACACTGGGGAATGTAGGTAACTGAGCGCAATACTGGAGCAAAATCGATGTGCCAACCTATTCAGATAAGCACCTTCATGAGGTGTCTCATCAGGCATTGTCAAGTTTCTCGGTTGCGCAGCAGCTGTTGGACTACGTCAAGTCAGTCCAGCACTGTCACAGGAAGCACTTCAGGAAGGATAGTAAAAGGTAAACCGCCGCCGTAGTAGTGGCAAGCTTGATGACTGAACATGGCAAGTTGAAGGACGCCACGCGGCGCGAGCGTGACCGCGTGCTATATTAGACTCCGGGTGACCGAGTCTCTAGACAGAATTGTGCACTGATGACGGACAAGTCGGGTATTGCATGTCTAGAGTGCTATATGCCTTGTTCCTTTCCCCGCTTCTGCCGCCTCAGCAGGCTGCTGCTCTCGCACACGCCGAGTCCATCGCGGAAGACAAGCTGTACTTCTTCGAGGCTGAGTCACGCTGTCTCTGGGAAGCAGAACACGACGACCCGAGCAGACATAGGCCTGCGTAGAAACCGAATGCGCCGGCGGGCGTGATCCTGTCCATGAGCGAGAGGTAGGTCGACCCGCAGTTGCGAGTGACGTGTTGAACATCTCGCATGTACGAGTACGATGGCAATGGAAGGGGCGATGGACACAATGGGAGCCCATCAGGTACGAGGTTCTTCTGTAATTGCCTTGGGGCTACAGTGTTTGGTACACTGAGTGGTCCAAGTACGCGTTTCCCCAGGGTCGCAACAATCGGAATCTCCGCTTTGCTGGCTAATATTCTTGGCAATATGCAGCATGGGATGCGCGCGTCTTTGCACCACATTCTTCCCAGACCTTCTTGACATAGCCTCGCTGTCCAGGCTCCTCCGTCTTCTTTTGTCGGCATTAGTGAGTATCAGAATCATCTCCGAGCATAACGCCGATGCCCACGGTAGGTAGGCTCTGGCCGTCAATTGGCTGCCTCGGTTTCCTCACCTCAGCCGCAATGACCTTTTGCTTACCCGCGGGGGGCCAGATGCCCGAGATCTTCACCTTGGAGAACTTGCGAGTATAGGGTTTTTTTCACCAAGCTTAGATGAGATAACAAGCGCGATGTAGGACCATGAAGGTAAGTAGATTATTATACATCGAGGCTAGCTACTACAATTTCTGAGCTAACTGTACAGTTTCCGGCAGGTCTCTAGGATTTCTAAGGCACGAAAGCCGCTTGAAGTTGACCAAGCACCACCGTTAATTCCGCCTCTCGGTGTACAACGAACGTACAAGCTGATCTCACTCCTGTTGTGTCATCGCGGTAGGCTTTGTTGTTTCTCTTTCCCATGATACGTCGACGTGGCTTATCATTGTCAATAGAAGCACAATGGTGTACGTAGAGGCAAAGCCTCGCACATCGACTACACGGGGAGAAGCCGTGTGAACGGGCTTGAAGTCATATAAAATCCCCCTTCGCATGCGCTCGGACAATACCCATACTCACTATGCCTTCCGTGTATATTTGGGCTCTTTCAGCCGCAGTCCTGACATTCTATATTCTCTACAAAGCTCGACATGCTCGACGCTCGTTGAAATATTTACGAGGTCCCCCCTCGTCGTCTTTTTGGCTTGGTCAGTCGTACAATTTTGACCTCTTGCTATGATTGACGCTCGCAAACAGGTAATTTCAAGGACATTTTCTACCAGGACCAAGTCGGCGACGTGGAATTCAAATGGATGCGCGAGTACGGTGGTGCATGGCGCATCTCCGCATGCATGGGTGTAAGAGTCATTCTTTCTCGTCGTTACACTGCTCGCTAAATAAGTCCTCAGGAGGAATATCTCATGCTCACAGACCCTAAGGCCCTTCAATATATCCTTCACACCTCCGGCTACCGATTCCCCAAGCGCGCGGATGCCGTCGAGACCACCAGATTGATTCTGGGACAAGGTCTAGTCTGGGCGCATGGTGCGACCTCTCTTCTATCTTTGTTGCGAGATGTAAGATTGAACTTCGTCAGGCGAGACCCACCAACGCCAGAGAAAGATCATGAACCCTGCTTTCACCGTGCCGCAGCTTAAGTCTTTCCTCGGTGTCTTCCAGCAGCACGGTACAAAGGTATGTGACACGGCCCCCATGTCTTTATCCATTAATCACGTAATGCACCTTCTTCAGCTGGTGCAGAAGTGGAAAGACGAGATGAGTTCGTCCTCTTCTAACGCGTCGGTCATGAACATCGTTCCCTGGTTCTCCCGGGTGACCCTTGATATCATCGGAGTGTGTAAGTGTTATTTGCTTACACCAAACCCGCTTGGGCACAACGATTGACACATGCATGCCTTAGCCGGGTTTAACTATGAATTCGGTGCTCTGGACAATGCAGAGAACGAGGTTAGCGAGGCGTATAGGGGTCTCCTGTGCGTTTTCCTCCTCTCCATCGATCCGGCATCCGCTCATCTGGATATTTCAGCGTCGAAGGATCGCTGTACCCGTCCAAGTTGGACGTGGTGTTCAAGTCGTTATGGAAATACATCCCGCCGGAAATCCTTCATCTCGTCCGGTTCCTCCCGGCGAAGGCCTACCTGCGCTTCCGTAAATACACCACTTTCATGAGCAAGTTCGCGCCGGAGGTCTTCCGCAGGAACGAATCTCAGGGCGAGGGGAAGGACGTAATCAGTGTCCTCCAGCGGGCCAACTCCGCTGAGGATCCGGCCAAGCGACTTACGCCTACCGAGCTCTACGACCAAATCTCGTACGTTGAACTTGGCTCACTAAGGCGTTCGATCATCTTTAACGTTACCGATTCTGCAGTACGATCCTCCTGGCTGGACATGATACGACGTCGTTCACATTAACCTGGTTCTTCTGGGAACTTTCAAAGCACAAGTCGTGGCAGACAAAGGTTCGGGAGGAGGTCATGACTGCCCGGAGCAATGTGACTGCTCGAGGAGACGACGATCTGTCGGCGGCTGACCTCGAAGGAATGCCCGTTCTGAACGCCGCTCTCAAGGTACGCATTATGTCTTTCACGCAAGAGTCAGTCAGACAAATAAGTTCATCTCCAGGAATCGATGCGCCTACATCCCATTGTCTGGTACTTGGGCAGAATAGCTGAGAATGACGATGTCATTCCGCTCGCCTTCCCAGTTACCACGAAGACGGGGGAAACGATCTCTGCGATTCCCGTTCGGAAGGGACAAGAGGTCCAAATTTCCATTTCTGCTTATAATCGGTAAGATTGAACGCTGTTCGCCGTAGCATCGATCGTTGATCCTCCCTTCTTGGTAGCATGCCGGAGATATGGGGCGAAGACGCACAAGAATTCAAACCGGATCGCTTTTTGGGATCGCGTGGGGCGAAACAGACGTCCGTCGGCGTGTATGCTAACCTGTGAGTCCTTTGATCGGTTCACTTTGATCGTTCTCATCCTCACCCTATGCGGACAGACTGAACTTCTGTACGTCTTCTCGCTTTGGAACGATTTTTTTATTTTCTTTTGACAGCTCGCAGCGGGTGGACTTCGAGCTTGCATCGGGTGAGCGATTTGTCCGATATAGAGACTTCTCGTAACTGACTCTCTAATCTCTTCTCCAGCTGGAGATTCTCGTACGCATAGCCCAATTTCTCTCAATCTTATTCAACTGACGACACATTATAGTGTTCTGGAACAGCAGGCTTTGGCCGCCATGCTCATGGAGAATTTCGAGTTCTCCCTTCCGCAAGAAGGCACCGCAAATGACGTCAAGCGTAAACCTAGCCTCGTCATGTTGCCCATAGTCGACAACCACCCTGGTTCTACGATGCTCTTGGACGTGAAGCCTCTCCAGTAGGCTGTGCGGACGCATCGCACGGGCATTAGGTTGTTGCATCGGTCGACCATGCTAGGAATTGAGTTAGAAGGATTACTCGGCTGTGTAGCAGGCCTGGCATTGTACTATAGATTCATAGGCCCCGCTTCGCTAAATCGTCATGCCCTCAACGAATTTAAGGACTCCCATTTATCCCTTCGATTCGATTTCATCACAGTTCAGCGGTGCCTCCCTTATTCATCTTCTACGACAATGGACACAACCTGCGCCTCTGCCTCCGTTTTCTGAAGCAAATTGCATGTCGCCTTTTTAGAGACACGAGGCACAGCTATGTTTGATCGCCTCCGCCGTGACAGTGCCTCCTTCTGAGGCGGCAGTCTTCGTCCTGATATGAAAGAAGTTATAGTTCCTGGGTGTCTACACAGGGCGACGACGACCGAAGCTTCTCAGAACTTTGGAATGACCTCAGCTTCGAGAGATCAAATATGTTCGTATCAAGAATTACAACAGCAAAGACAAGAAGTAGTTCATATTCGCGATATAACGGCTTCAAAATTCACCAGCAGACCCGATAGTCTTCTCATCAGCGTGGACGACGTCGACCTTGTCTGCAGCGGGCATCTCGGACTTCGCTGATGTAGAAACAAGTTAGTCAGGAGGGAGAACATAGTGTCGGCAATTGCTTACCATGTGAGTCGTCAATAGCTGGCGCGATTGGCTTGCCGGCGTCTGATACGGCATCAATCACGTCGTCTTCCACCAAAGTCCCTTCCTCGGCTGTCATGGAGTTAATGACGGGGTGAAGTATGCGGCGTCGATGCCTTACCGACTATTTGAGAAAATTCAAGAGTGATCTCGAAGACTTGAGAGCGTATGTCTTCTACTTCATCGGCGGTGAAATTATCCGGGTCTTTCTCTACGTCTGCGCACGGATGAAAACGCGTGGAGAATTGAGGCAAATGGGAACCTACCGTTTTCTGTCTCGACGAATTGATATGCCGTGTGCCCATCTCGTCTCGCCTGCCCCGACTCTTCCTACAAACGAACGGCCGATCAGCGGGCGGATGTATAGAGAATGAAGTGTTCACATACCTCGGCGAATTCCCGAAGGACCTTTGTTCCAACCTTGTACGCTCGAGCGGCACGCCAGGCTTGTAGGAAGTTCGTCGCGCTTGCATACTCTTCTAGGGCCCCGCGCACCCTAAATCGATAATCAGCTACGATTCGTTCGAAGGTTTGAGGAAAGCCACTGACGAAGAGAGCAGTTCCGAAATCCTTGACTTGGCATCCGGCGAGTAGATATCGTGATACTTCTCGAGTAAATCCAATGCATAATGCATGTCGTCATCGCTCGCCGTCAGCCGGCGTCCGAGAAGGTATGGGACCATCTTTTCGAAGATGAAGTCGGCCGTCTTGTCAACGAGGGGAGAAAGTCTGGGTTCTACACCGTGTTCGACGTCAGACATGTTGGGAGAGAAGATGATAGTGGTGTGGCTGAGGTGTGCAGTTTCTGGTTTGCATAGGTCGAAGGACCTTGCTGGCTTTTAAGGACATACTGCTGGAGAGAGCCTGTACTGCAGGCCATTTTGAGAACAATAGAGGTTGTAACCCTGGGAGAGAGAAGGTTCGCGTCGCCCAGACGATGATTTCCGACAATGGAACTGCACAAGACTTGATCTATTCGATTCTCATACCTGTCTCCGTCTGGCGTAAACACTTTCGACTCCGTTCCCATGGCAAATTCGGCGATCAGGAAGTTGGACGTACCATGAGGTAGTTCCTACAATTGAGGAGGACGCCTTATTCTCGAAAGAGAACAAGACGCAAACGCTATCCGAAGCGCGGGGTATTAGATTCGCAGTTTCCCGGTTCAGAACTAGCTGGATTGGACTCACATACGAGAAGCGTATACAATAGGCCATCGTTGCTTGTAGGGGCGGAATTGATGACAGCGATCAGTTGACGCTCCTTACACGACGCGGTTTTTGTCTCGCACCCGCGATATCTCCCCACACGAAAATCTCCCGTCATTCGACTGTACGGCGGAGCGAGCATGTCACCCTGGGCGGCCCCTGTAGAAGCGATGTAGAGATGTGTTGAGGTGTGCTGTTCGACCTTGTTCCGATTATGGTACCGTCAACGACGGACCAACCACATACCATCGCAACGGAACCTAGGCGATCTGCCACTGCGCCTCATGGAATGACTTTCGGGAATCGGCAATAGACCGCCCACAAGGCCCCGCAAATGAACCTACGGTCCGACAAGAAGTCACAGCCGCATCCGTGGACGGCGCAGCTAGATCGATAGCAAATTGCCGCCTTCAGCTATCAGCATGTACATGAAACGCGCCGGCCGTGTGAGCACCACTTCACTTGACAAAAGAAGAACAATAGCGAACCATGGAAGCGATCTCGCTGGCTGCGAGCTTGACTGAGGCGAATCAGAGAACTTCGCTAGCAAGAAGCATGCGGGGACAATACTCTCCCTGCACTGCCTCAGATACGGGACACGGAGACCTTTCGTTCCTTGAAGGACGAAGGTAAGAACATAGGATGATTGCAAGAGACCCGCAGGCACTAGGGACCCCGGGAATTCCGGGCCTCCGGCGCTACCGGGACTTGGGGTTGGCGCGCTGAAGCGCTGACCCGTGCATCGAGAAATCCTAGGTATGAGCGGCACCGTCGCTGCAGGATTTGCAAGAATTATGACTGATAATCCGTCGACGTTTATGYGAAGCAAATGTAGCTTTCAGTACGACAACACGACAACTGGACGATAACAACAACATAATCGGGTATCAACGTGTAGCAAAAATCCAGAATCAAAACTAAGGAGCAGCTTAAACAGAGAGGAGTCGTAGATGGTGATAGATGAAACCAGCACTGAGGGAAAGATACAGTGAGAAAAGAATATTACGGATCCGGGATAGCAGGCTTGCGCGTGACGATAAATCGAATGGTCCGGAATATGTGTGTGGGGTATCGCCATAAAGTGACTATCTTCCATTCTTTCCTCCGTATAGTGCGTGAACGGAGCTTCCACGAGTGAAGCGACTCTCTGATTTTCGCAAAACGGGTAACGACCTCGTTGATATCCGGTCGTTTAGAGGGGTCATCCAGAACCATATCAGCGACGAGCTCCTTCATGAAACCAAAGCCGTAGTATTTCTGCAGGTGTATTTAGCGAAGGACGATTCTCGCAAGTAAAGCACAACGTACCTGCATGAAAGACTGACGGATGAGGTTGCCGAGGTAGTAGATGTCGGTGGCAAATGGGTTACAAGGTGTCTCGTACTTCTCGTCCCGATTCTCAGGTGCAGTCTTGTCTGCGCCATGAACTGGAAGCGTCAAAGGCGGCCAAGTCAAGATGTCCTCTGGCTTGTAATGCTGAGACAGACCGAAGTCAACATAGTAATACTTCACTGGGCGTTCCGTTCGTGTATAATGCTTGGCCTTTCCTTTCCAGTCTCTTCGCATATTGAGTTCCACGAAGTGCCACGGCTTGGGATACATCGATGTGGCATCCATCATAATATTGGGGCGACAGCAGTCTCTGAATCATCATTAGAAGATGCATGAAGGAGCTGATGTGAAGCATACCGATGAGCAATCTTACGCTCGTGCAAAAACTGTAATCCCTGTTATCACCAATCAGCAAGCAACGAAACAGTATTGAAATCACCGAGACGTACCTCAAACAACTGAGTGAAGAAAGCGACTGCTTCGCCGAAAGTGGCAAAGACCGGGTTGTCGAACGGTCTCAAGGTCGGCATCACCATCATATAGACATTCTCAGTGTCGGGAATCGGAAATATCTCCAAGGATTGAGCGCAATGGTTACGTGGATCCAAAGACAAAGGCTCCGACGACAGATATTGGTTGATTTCGACTTCTTCCATGTCAGACCGGCCTCGGGCCATGTTGAGCTTCTTGAGTGTGACATACGCGCCGTCTGAGTTTCGTGTTGCATCTAGAACTTGTACTCTCTATGTGTACGAGAATGTAAGCATCACGTTCAAATTTTCAAGACTGAGATCACGTACGTCAGTCTGTTGCCCTTCTTCGTACTCCATGAAAAAGCGACGTGTGTCTTTCCATGGAGGCGACCAGTTGGGATTGAAACGAGGACGCAGAGTGTATCCATGCTCGAGGAGCATCTCATAGTGATCTCGCCACCATTTCTCGCTGGCTCGAAGCGTGCCAGGATCTTCGGCATAACGGCGCTCCTCCTCGGTCCTAGGACCGAAGACGCGATCGCGTAGGGCGTCCAACCTCTCCGCTCGTTCTGTCATAGTAATGTCAACTTGATAGCCGCAGGAAGAGCAGGGAAAACGAACTCACCATCAAGCGAGGAGGGCATGGCTTGCAGTTCACGAACAGTTTGGGAACAAGGACAATAGACTGACAACTCCGATGGCAAGGCAGCACCGCGGGAAACTCCGAACAGACCTCTGACACCGCCAGCCACACCTATGGGCTCTCGTCGACTCGGGCCCAAGTACTCTGTCTCTTCATCTCCGGTTGCTTGCCAACGAATAGGCCTATTGTTGTGCTATGTTCCCCAAAAGGATTTCTCCTCTCATGTAGGTGCAACCCATGCATATAAAGACGGGCTGAATATCGCTGCCAGTCGTCAAATTCTTTGTCTCTCAGCTCTCGCCTTGCGTTACATCTCCTCACCATGGCTCAACTCGCACTGTACGAGATTGCAGTTGATGTCGGCTCACACGGCGTCAGCGCAGCTTTTGGCAGCTTTTTTAGATTTGCCAAGAAACCTTTCCCAGGTCAACAGATCCGAGCCGGAGATGAGTACATGGAGCGTGCACTCAGTCTATCGGAACAATACTACGACCTTTTCGATGACGAAGAGAGGAGGCAAGTTGCAGATGTTTACTCCCAGTACGTTGTCAGAATCTACACAATTGGAGTTGATGCTCAGAGCCTAGTAGTGCTAACCGCGTGAAGGCGCAATACCGGATCGTCACAGGCCCTTGGGACATCCTCAGCACGTCACACAGTTACAGGAAAAGCGCAAAGCGTACCTACGATGTCGCCGAAGTATTTCGCTTATA
>SEOQ01000964.1:0-10138 GCA_004679275.1 Dentipellis fragilis
TGCGGCCTAAGTCAGGTCGGGGCATGAGAACACACGGTGACGCGCGGGTGACGACGGCGCAGCATAGTGGCTGTACCGATTTCTATTGCTTTGCGCTGCGGCCAGATTTGAAGATCCTCCGCCAAAAGTGGTGGTCAGATGTGAGCCCTAAGACCCACTACCTAAAGGTAGCGGGAAGACCTCGTGGTTTAGCTAAATGACGAAAGGATTACGCCCTAGGAGACGAACGGAGAAGGTCAGGCTTGTCAATTGCGATATTGATATGGGGAGACTGCGCACTGCGGAGAAGACGGTGTCAGGCGATTGCCAAACCATGGAACGGCGAGTGATAACGACTTCCGAACAGGCGCGCTATGCACAGGCGAGAAGGGCGTCGGCAGCTCAAGGGATGGGGGCCCCCGTGGTACAAGGTGTGCCAGTCGATCCTCGCGGGCGTAATAGAAGATGCTGACCGTGCGTAAGCTCGTCCCCCTCAGATTCATGATCCGGGGTGGTGACTTCACCGCAGACTCGGAGAACGCTGCGTTCACCGGCACGTCGACATTACATCGTCATCTGATACAGCGCAGGGACGGGCGGCGAGTCCATCTATAGCGAGAAGTTCGAGGATGAGGCCTTCGTGACGAAACACACCAAACTGAATCACCGCCTGCGGGCACCTCGACCCGTCCGACCGTGCTGAAGGCCGGCGAGGGCTGCGGAGGAGGTCCTGAATGTGACGGATCAGGTGCTGGGGATGGAGCTGAATGATGCGGATCGCGATAGGTATCTGGGTTTACGCATCAACCTGGGTGAAGCTCATCAGTCTTGTTCTTGTTTGTGTCATAGTGAAAGCGCTGTACCGCCGCGCATTGGCACATGTGATCCTAAAGGAGGACGAAGAGGCGGAGAAGGCGCTCATCGATGCGTTGTCGTATGCGAAGGAGGACCAGGCGATCGCGGGTGAACGAGGGCGTGCGAGGAAAGGGAGAAGCGGAGGAAGGAGCGGGTCGCGTTTAGGAAGATGTTTGCGTAGGTAGATTGGGAAGGACATCTCGCGTGCGCTTAGAAGAAGACAAATGCAATGTACTCTTTTATGACTGGGTTGGGAGGACTCTGGTCGCGGTCCTGAGTACTCTTGCTCGTTGATGAGACTCGCAACAGTTGTCAGTTGTCAATGCCGTCGAAGTGATGTAAGACTGGAGAAATGGGCAGCTGAAAGCACAGCAGTATATAGTAAGGAAGACCTATCAAGCACTGGTAATTCAGCAAGTATGTACACCACCCTCATATTTCTCACGTAGCGGACTTTTCCATGACGGGGATCCCAAAGACGTCGTTCACAATTTTTATGGCCTTCAAGCTATCCCTATAAGCACGAATCGGTTTATATGTTTCTCGTGCTTCTACGATCTTCGCTAAAGTATCATAGCTGACGCGGCGCATTTCTTGGCTTGAGAGTGTCTCTGATCTGTGGACCAGGTTAACAAGGGATTGTCGAATGTGCTCTAGGGGCACATCGAACTGTTCCGCAATTGCGATAATGTCGGTCGTCCAGCGGCGGCTCATCTGCAATGATTTCTGCAAGAACCTTGGGATAATTCACGATGACCTCGAATCGATGCGCGACGGACAACAGTGCCAGGTTGTACTTTCTTGACGGTGCTTGCTCGTCACAGTTCACGTTCGGGAAGACCCGGATCCCGTGCGAACGGCTATTGAAAGGATGATGATGAGCCGTTGGGATCATACTGGTAGAACTAGAGCAGAAAAACGAACACCCTGTAAACTTCGGCTAGCAACGTCTCGAACTCGAAGGCGGTGACTTCGGGCAGGATGATAGGCTTTCCATCCGACTTTCCCTCTCCCGAAGACTCATCTTGCTTCTCTCCTGAGTTCGACTCCGTAGGTCCCAACGCGAACATATCCTTGAAGACAGGGGAATGATCTTCCAGCGCCGACCGATGCACCCTGAACAGGGTGTCTTCCACCTACACAAAAGCTTTCAACGTGCAGTTCAGCCATCGCAGTCGCTGAGAGCACGCACTTGGAAGATCATCAGTTCGTCGGAGACATAGTGTCGTTCACTCCGCGCGGTGTAGTCGCCAGCTGAGGGTCTCGTACGGGCAACTCCTGGCCAGAGGGAGAGTTGCTCATGTCGTAGGTGCGATGACGCGTCTAGGAGAGGGCCGCAGGAATCGATGTCCTAGGAACGTGGCGCTATGGGTCCTTATAGTCGTATATGGACGTACAATGACAGCCCGATATGTACAAGAAGCTGAACACGCACCGCGGTATCGAGGTGCTCGTGGTCTAGCTGGATGGAGAAAAGTCTATCGGATGCACATCCTGGGAGATCAGTCTTGTCGATTGCGATACTAAGCCGGAGACTGCGCATGACTACAACGGGGGGTAAAAGTGACTACACTGCGACCATATAAGTAAAGAATACTAATAAAGACCGGACGTACGTATCCGAAGAATGTCCATCTCGGAGCGGGTGCCGGTAAGTTGGAAAATACTGTTCACGATTCTGAATGCCTCCGGTTCAGTCCCTCCGGAAGGCAGGCCTCTGTATAACTCTCGAGCCTGCACGACGTTCGCCAAGGTGTCCAAGCTGATGCGGCCCATTTCCTGCCTCGAAAGGGGATTTGCTCTTCGGACCAACTTGACAAGAGAGGCGCAGATGTGTTGCATCGGTACGTCGAATCGTTCTGCAATTACAATTCTCTCGATTGCGTCCAACCGTGGATCCCCGGAAGCGATTTCCGACATAACAGGCGGGTGGTTGATCGTGACCCCAAATCGATGTGCGATGGCCAACAATGCCAAACCACGCGCCCTCGATGGGGGGTGAGGCTCGCTCGCGTTCACCGCATCGTTCGGAATGATCCTGGTCTCGGCTTTATGCCTAAGAGATGTCCGATCATTGAGGCGAAGGATGATGAACGCGAGGAAAATGAACGTACCCTCGGTAGATCTCGTCAAGTAATGTCTCAAACTCGAAGACAGTGACATCGGGCAGGACGATAGGTGCGTCATCCGACTTGCCCTCCCCCGCAAGTCCGATTTGCATTCCTTCCGAGGACGACGTGGGTGCAGGCGCGAACATGTCCCTGAACACGTCCGAATACTTCTCCAACATCGCCCGATGCACCCTGAATAGGTTGTTTTGCACCTATATACGAGTCTCAGTGCATATTTCGGCCATTGAAACTTATCCAAATGCGCACCTGGATGATCATTAATTCGTCGGAGGTATAGTACCGTTCATTGTGTGTGACCGCTACGTCAGGTTGCTCCGAGTTGCTCATGATGTCAATGCGATGAAGCGTGTGTAACAGGGATAGAGAGGTCGGCATCCTAGAGAACGGTCACAGTTCTTATGCTGATGTACGAGCGTTTGTCAGCTGCCCAAACTGTAAAGAAGCGTGACACTCATTAGCATCAAAGTGCCTCGTGTTGAAGTCCGACGGACCAAGCCATACCGAGGAACACCCAGGGATGCGAGCATGGAAGGTCAGACTTATCGATTGGGATCGGCGGGAGCGCACGCTGCGGGGAAGACGGTCGGAGTGAGAAAAGCAATCCACTTCAAGTCACTATGAACACCAGGTGAGCCGTTCACGTAGCGTAGAAGTATACCTGTGTCCACATGTCGACCCTTCGTGTCCAGAAGCTACAATGAGTGCTGCGGAGGATCCACACCTTCAGAAGGTAGTACAACAATTCCAGAATCTAAAGTGCTGCGGTGAAAGTAAAGGGACTCAGAGCAAACCGGCGTACCTCTTATCCTTATCGTCAATTCCCATAAGCGAACGTGTTCTCGTACGCATGTCGACTCGAGACTTGCAGAGCTCTATAACGAGGATACAAGTAGTAGTGGTTTGGAGATCGTGCTGGCATGACGGTTAGGTCAAGACAGCATCATCCGGCATTCTCCGGACCTCCGGCTTTGGCAAACATTTCGAATTCCTTACTCACTGACCCCGACGTTGTCAGTTCCTCCCACTACCTAGGTAACATGGAACTCGCTGAATACTCCTTAGTGGTCTACGATAGTGAGTGCGGCACCTTGCAGCTTATAAAAAATACTACTTTCTCCCGGATCCAGATCCAGACTTGTCGTGATTAGTACTCACCACCAAACCTTTTGGGTCACCGGTGCCCAGAAGGAGTCCTGGTCCAGTTTTTCTCCTTATGGACACATCCACCTCCGCATGTCCAACCTGTTGCTATAGCTATGAGTAAGTTGCCGCTGTGGAAAGGGGTATCCCGATTTCATTCTCCAGATTGCCTTCGTTCGAGTGGCTTGGTCGGTCGCGATCGCCAGGCTCTGATGCCAATGGTGGCGCTCCAAGCGTGCGGGAATATGCGGTCTCCAGCTGATTGCCACCGTCCAATTGCCGCCCGACTCAACAACGACCAGGTCAAGAAGGTGCCGATTCTCTTGGGACCAGTAATTGGTTTATGGTCGGAAGCCATCCGACCCGTTCTTCAACCTCTCGATCGGTGCGTGGCTTGCTTCTGCTTCGTCTGTTATTCGTCTTCAATACCCTTGAGGGAAGTTGAAGGTCGCCGAGGATCATCGAGCTGTTCTTATGGCATGCACTGGCATGTGATCGAAAGCACCCGTGAACGATGGCTCCCAGTGTAGGTAATGAATATTACGGAATTTGGGGTCTCGATATCGTCGGCTAGCAGTTTTGATGCGCCGTGTCTCGACTGCCTTTGAAATACCACACCAATAAGTAGCACTTCCCCATGCAACCCTGCACTATTCATACTTCCTCCCACATTCATCACTCCGCCCCAGGTAATGCTCTTCTTGTGTTGACTGTCGTCCTCAGAGACGGTCAGGGCCCTCATGATTCGTCTCGACAAAGCGGCCATTTTATCCACGGTTTTTGAAGGAGTTCTCTATGGTACGTCGCAGACGTTTCGTGTCATGCTCACGATTGCTAACGGAAGCGTCGATAGGTTGGTCCGTGCTCATGTTCGTCCTGGCGATGTGGATTCTCGTGCACAGACGAAAGCGTCTCAATATTCTGGCGGTGTCTGCAGCCTGCGTGCTGTTCCTGCTGAGCACGGCGGTAATTCACCGAAATTTGGCTTCTGCGACAAAGTCTGACGTCGCGTTATCAGGAGATGAGTGTCAACATTCTGCACGTCTGTGAGGGCTTCGTGGGCATCGGCAGCACAATGTCGGGAGGACCTGTCGAATACTTTTCGGATGTCACGAGAACTAGTTTCGTCACCAAGAGCTGGTTGTACAACATACAGACTATCGTATTCGACGCTGTTGTCGTACGTTCTGCTTGCCGCTGAAGGCATCTATTGGGTACTGATACTCTTTTAGATTCATCGAGCTTACCTCGCATGGCAGAGCGTGTTTGTTGTAGTAATTCCTATTATCTTTTGGTTCGGTTTAATAGGTGCGGGTCATCCCTTCAGGTCACTCCCCCTCTCTCCGTCTTTGAAACAGCTTCAACATAGCTTCAACCATTGGTTCTAATATCGCTCTGGCTAGCGCAAAAGCCACCTCTGGAGACCTCTTCGCCCCAGCAACCAGCCACTGGATACCAGCCGTGTACGCGATGACTCTCGGGACAAATCTTACGGCGACCGGTGAATTACACATCTTGCTGGCCGGGGTCGCTCTTACTGAGATTCCGTCTTGTCAGGTCTCCTCGCATTCCGTATCTGGCACGTCACACGGATCTCAGCGGACTACCGGAGCACCCCGCTGCGGTCTATCCTCAGCGCCGTCCTCGAGTCCGGTGCTATCTACTCAGCGACCGTCGTTGCTGCCTTGGTCACTTTCGTGCTGAAGTCCAATGCCAACTATATCATCCTCGACCTGGTACGCCGACATACATTCCTCACAGGTCAATTTCTTCTGACGATCCACTTGCAGATTTCGCCTATCATCTGCATCGTCTTCCACATGATCGTCCTCCGCATCGGCCTCGCAACGGAGCCCTCTCTGCGAGGCACTCCGGGCCCCACGTCAGCCTCGACACGAAGATCCATCGCGTTCGCGGGGCCCCGGCCCAGCACCGTACGCCAGCCTGAGGACCCGTACCAGATGAAGTCGCTCGCGGTGGAACTATCGCAGTACCTTGATAGTGGTGAAGACGAGCCTACTTCCAGTCAAAATGTCCATTCGGATCATGGGCCAGGCTCGAAGACGACTCTACCCCATGCTCCTGTATGACTAGCCTTATCTCCGTTTGCAATGCATGCGGCGACATTCTTTTCACTATGTTTAGTGCAAACGGCGCAGTGCGCAAGGGACACCTCTGCTGGCTGACGGTGCTGTGTACCGGTATATCACCACATATCATTGTTATTAGGAAGTGGTCAAGAAGAGGCAGGTTCTTCTGCCTGCAAGTTCTACGTGAACTTGACAAAAAGGTGTCGAACTCAACCGAACTATCGTTTTTCTACCGCCCACTCATGAAAGAATTCTGAGTCAAGACCCGTGCCGTGCATTCTGAGTAACGGGGAGTTGTTCCCTCACTTCCATGAACATGCAAGTACCTGATCGCCCTGCAATTCATCGGCTGTCTAGGCCGGCGCTGCTCTCGGGTCGAACGGCGTCTCGATTGATTCATTCCCTCAGATCCGCATTCAATACGATTTACCATAATAACCCACTCTTGTTCCATTTGCGAGAAAGTCCGCGGCTCAGTAATACGATAACGTAGTGTTTCCTGGAGGATATCCCAAGTAATGAGGTGTCATATTTGGACCAGTCTGTGTAAGGAGTTGGAAGCTCAAGGGCCCTTGAGGAGTATCAGCATTTAGGCAGACCCGATCAAGGGCTTGGCATACAAAATCTCATCATACGGTGTGCAAACTATTAGATTTTGAAACGACACGCATACCTCAATGTTCGCAAGCTGAGCGGGATACATGATAGGCCTGATGTCGTTCGACAGCAGTACAACAGCATCACTAAGCTGACGCAAATACTCTATTGCGTAGGATAATACTATAGTCACAGACGGGCCTTCAGTGTGATGCAAAGAAGGGAAAGACAAACAGAACGTACCATGATAATGATACACCATATGCCGAAAACACCAGTCATCGAACCCGTCCTGCTAGGGCTCCGTCTCTATACCTTCCGGTATACTGCCTTCTGGCGCTAGACCCGGATCCACGAAGCTGTGATTACACTTCGTGCACACGAAGAACAGGATCATGCGTGTCTCCTTTCGTTTTGACTGGTCCTGATAGAACACAGCGCTGCAAAGATGCTAATGAGCTGGTGCGCTCCCTTCACAGAACACGGGCACGTACTCTTCATGGCCGCACTTGGGGCAGGAGATGTTGGAGTGTGGCTGGAGCACATTGAGACTTCACTCCTCCCGTACGAATAAGGATACGCACCAGTGTAGGATCGACGCCAAGATCCGTAGTCACACCGACTTGCTCCCTACGACCCCAGGTCGGCGCCTCTCAGCAGCTCACATGTGAGGTGTACTCACTTTGTAACCGTCAGCAAATCGTTCCTGTACACACAGCTGTTGTCTCCAATCTCAAAGTAGGAGCAGATACGGCAGGCGTAGACCATCGTGCGGCGCTGCTGGTCGGCTTTTGGGTATAGAAGGTTGTTGCATTCGGAGCAAAAATGAAGAGATGCCTGGAGTAAGACGACGTCAGCACAAACTTTCCTGGACGTATGTCCATAGAGTATCTTACCATATGCACAGTAGAGAGGGTTGTCTGTGAAGGATGAAGATGAAGTATCGAACAGGTGTGTAATAAGCAAGTGAGTGCGGCAGCAAGAGTCACGGTAAGACTGGGGAAGCCAAGCCACCGCTGCCGGCCGAAATTCAAACTCAGATAATGCACGCTGCCGGCCSGGCCGAGGAACGAACGAGTGGTTGCAAGTTCGCCGCCGCAGTCACTCGACTTTAAGCTTCAAGAAGGAACACGCAAAGAAGCCTTGCCATTTACCCTTAGGTGCAAGCGCTGGAGGTTATGCACGCGTACCAACACGTGGCGTTCCTTCTATCGATATCGGTGAGCTTGAGAGCGATGCTCCGGACCCCTCTACAGCACATAGGCTTGCGCAGCTTGCCAGTGCCCATCAACCACCATGTCCGAGTCCTCCAAAGCAACTGAAGCAGCTCTCGTGGTAGGTCCCAGCGACGGAAATGGGGAAGAGTGCTCAATGACAGTGAGTAGTGGCGAACTTACAGTTTTCCATAGTGTTGATATTGTTGTACCAAATCAGCCATCTCAAGCTCCCCGACGTCATGAGAAGTACTACATYGAGGACCGCTTATCCATATTTTCTGTAAGTGTTCGCCCCTGCACTCGCATCTCTCCTCCTCACAATGACTCAGGTGGAGGATTGCTTATTCAAAGTCCATCGCTACTACCTCATCCTCGAATCTCCTGTCTTCAAAGACATGTTCATGTGTCCTCCGGAGGCGGGGATGCTGGAGGGCGAATCCGATCTTAGGCCCATCGTTCTCCCTGATACAACACGAAAGGAATTCGAGGCGTTACTCGATTTCTTGTATAACAGGTAAAGAGGCACTCATCCGTGAATTGACGTCTATTGACAGGATGCTAGGATGTATAACAGATACCCTAGCTTTTCGTTGTCCAAGTGGATGGACCTCCTTACGATCGCTGATCGATTCCAGTTCGAGAACGTCCGCGAGCGAGCAATTGACGAGCTCACGACCTCCGAGAAGAGCATGGATGCTGTAGACGAGCTCTTGGTATCGGTGAAGTGCCGTGTCCCTCAGTGGACTATTCCGGCGCTTTCTAAATTAGTCACACAACCCAATATCCTGGAGACAGAAGCAGCAGCGAGATTACCTTTGGACATCTTGATGCGCGTTTGGAAGACACGCGAAGAATACCTAGCTACGTATCCACGCGGGACACAGGCAGTGAACACACCCATTTCCAACTTCAGTTCCTTCGGTAGTCACCTTGCTCCCCCGGCCCCCGCCAAAGATAGTGCAGTTTCTGGTATGGTGAAGAGGTACTTTAGAGGATGTGGTTATCCCGGGTTCGACACAGAATGATTTGGTCCATGTATTCTGTCCAAAATACCGTGTTTCCACTCGCAGTATCACTAACTATGTACCGCTATCGCATGAAATTCATGGATGGGCCGAAATAGTTGTTGGCGCTTCCCATTCAACCAAAGAGGTGTTTTACGGCATCGATCCATGAGGATGCCATGCGTCGCTTATGCAGGGGTTGGGGCCTGAGGCCTTGAGGTGTCGGATGCTTTCAAGATTGCGGTACACAATCACGGCCATAGTGTATCGCTACTAGTACACATCACCCTCTTCATCTTCATTCATGGAGACTCAAAGTGAACCAACAACGTCCTCAGCCATTGCCACTGATGAGCAACCAGATCCGATACCACCGTTGACAGACGCAAGCGTTGAAAACAAGCATGACATGTATTGGTTCAGTGGACCCCCTATGGCGACCTTAAAGGTGCCGGTGAGGATCAAGTTTCATCGCATTTGATCTTGAGTAACTCATGAGTGGAAGCGTAGAGCGGGACGAACCTCTACCGAGTACACCGATACCTCCTCGAGCGCGAATCCGAATATTGTCGGACCTTGTTCTCCGCGAACCCCGCCCAAGATCCTAGCTTCATCTATGATCTCGTTGGATGCAAAGATAGTGAAGTAGAGGCACTTTTGGGCTTTCTTTATGACCCGTGAGTCACTCAACTGGCTTATTTGTTTAGATGCAGATAAAATACTAACATGGTGCGCGGCGAGGCACAGAACTTGTACCAGGCCGGAGAAGATGCCAGAGCAAGCCCTGTCGAAAGTCATCGATCTCCTCACCATTTCGACCCGACTTTCCTTGAACCAAACCCGCGAATGCGCTCTGGCGATGCTCGCACAACGCCGGGAAAAAATGGGTGCTGTTGAACAGATCGTTATTGCCCAGAAACACGGCATCACAAGCTGGTTGGAGCCTGCATATTCCAGCATCATTGCACGAGCAGAGCCCTTGCGGGAGCATGAAGCAGAGAGACTGCCATTGTCGACTATCGTCATGCTCACAAGCGCACGCGAAGATAATTTGCGCCGGACTCTGTTACTAGAATTCGAAGGCGAGGACGAAGGCGAGACTCCCGGTAGCGGATTTGGTGGTG
>SEOQ01000965.1:0-10095 GCA_004679275.1 Dentipellis fragilis
AGGGGAAATTAGTGAAATGAACGGCAGTTAAGAGAGCATAGGTACGAACCTCAGTACGACGTAGGAGTACTGAGGAAAGAGAGGAAAGAGANANTTTCGTATGGTATAGTACTAGCGCCGGGAGTGCCGCGCCCTGAAAGCTCGTCATGTGACCACAACGCATCAGCGCCGCGTGCAGGTGTATACTACAACAGAAACAGGAAAGCAGGCGGCACATGCAAAGCACAATGGAAACAGCCCGGTTGGGCAGATGCTTCGTGGATCACGATGCAAATACACTTATTGCTGTAAATAACTTTCGTGGTAGGCATATCAAATGACAGAGATCAAAATTTGGGCTTTCTTAAAAGTAGTGTATTTTTAGGGCAGGCCAGTCGAGAGAGGAGCCATGAGCAGGTGGCACGTGCCGTGCACTGAAGACCAGGATAGCGCAGATGCTGGCAAACATGCACGGCCATGAGACCAGGCAGCGGCGATGCAGGGGAATGTGCTCATCGCTGCGCTGGACACTGGGGTGGGAATGACGGCCAGAGAGCACTGAGAAGATTGAGTAGGGCACGACGGGCCTAAATGAAAAGCATGGGGTACTCACCCGGTATCCGGTACATTGCCTAATCGCCTTCTGCACTATTTCTTCGCAGAAAATGTTGTGCTGCATCTTGAAGGCATATTCAAAGGCATATCTATACTGTGTTGCACTCGTCGCTCCCCTAGACGCTGGAGTGGAGGAGAGAGAAGCAAAGGGGGAGACTGGTGAAGTCAGCGACAATTAGTGTTTTGCTCAAGTCGAGTCGAGCCGGAGTCGAGTCGAACTCGACACAGCTCGATGATATTCGAGTTGAGGCGAGTTTACTCCGAGCGAGTCATCGAGTCGTTTCGTGCCTCTTTAGGTAAAGCTCTTTACGTCATTGTCGTGACATATTTTCGAAAGATTTGACAGGATTAACTGCTGTGCGAGCAGAGAGCATCTTAGAGGGACTGGATGATAGAAAAGCTTTACATGCGCAATAGCAACAAAGCATGAAGCTGGAGATAGATTGCAGAAAAGCCCTTGTAATCGAAGTCACTCGTCGAGTTGGTCGAGCGGAACTCGACTCGATCGTTACGTAAGCAAGTCGCAACTCGACATGGCTCACTCGGCAGTCGAGTCGGGTGACTCGACTCGAGAAAAACACTAGCGACAATACACGAGAAATGAGAAACGAAGCTGCATCTCTTGTTTGGACTTTCCCCCATCCCTTCGGACTTTCCATCAATACAACCCACGACAGATATGTGTGCCTACTCGGGGGTGTAATCTTGAAGATGAGAAGACGACAAGCGGTCGCTGGTTGCAACACAAAAAAGAGGACAGGGGAAGGACGATGACGGCNCACATTGATGGTGCAGTCATCATTGGGGGCACGAAAAGATATGGCACTTGCCATAGAAAAGATGGTGATGGGGGCTTGGTTGGAGCTGTATATGATCCTGTGCACACGAGAGCCAGAAAAAGAGAACAGTTAGCCTTGAGCTGTAAGACGCATTTATGGTCGGCGACAAATGCATGCCAGTGGTTGGACAGTGTCAGATAATAGTGTCATTCAGACTTGAGGATTCGAGTGTCGCTTCAAACCTTGATTTGGGACCCGAATCGAGCAGCTGAAGTGGGACTTCAAAGTGGCGAAGCGGCTCAGGAGGAGCTTCGCCGATTCGAAGTGGATGGCCTCACCCTCCCGCTTCAGGCCTCCTGTGGCCTCGTAAGCTGGGTAATGTAAGCAGGAGGACGCACAAAAATCTTACATCTCTCCTCCGACAGGGACGAAGTGACGATGGTGACTCTGGACATCCTGCACCGTGAAGCGGGTCGTTCAGACATGCAAAGCCACTTTGAGCTTAGATTTGGACACTTAAATCGGCCTCTGAAGTGTCTACTGAAGTACGCCCGAATCGTGAAGTCTGAACGCCACTAATTATTACAGAAGCATTCTAACTACAACAAGTTATGATCAGTGAGATACATGTAAGACGTCTCGTAAAACTGACTCCCATTGACTACGGAAGCAGCCGAATAAATGCCTCGTTAGTTACTCTCCCCCTGCATTAGCAACTCGACACCAGCACTATGAGCGGCGCGGATGGCGACCATCGCCCCACGAATGACCGAATACTGACAAAACGGGCGAGAAAAGGGCGAAAGAAGAAGGGGGCAATGCAGCGGGCGAGTCTCTCGGCACTCCGGAATCGGGCGAGCCCCGGGCTATGCTCGGCCCTTCAATCGGGGCCAGTTGAAATGGCGATTGAAGGGCGACAGACAGATGATCATTGCCTGTTAATCAGGCAGGTATCGGCATGTAAAATGGGCAGGCGACTGTAGCCTGCGTAAAGGGATAGAATCGGCATCCAGAAATTTAGCGCTCAGACTTTGACCTTGCAAACCTGAAGGAAACGGTTCGCCGACAAAATCACATTAGTAAGGAAGTTCCATTTCGAGCCGAGATCCGCGTCTGTCTCTCGTCCAGTCTGTCCAGACGTCGAGACAGACATCCAGCTCCGAAATGGCCATGCCTTGAGCCTAAGCCCAGCCCGTCCAAAAAGCTATATAAATACCTCCCCTTTGCACATGTGGGCTTCCCTCAGCGGGACTCGCAGGACTTGAACTCAAGACCAGCTAGCTATTCAACAAACACTAAGTGGTATGTTCAATTCATTATTTATCTTCCTCTTTAGCTTTACTAACGGCGATGCTTGGCAGCGATCGTGAAGCACTAACGCGACGCTCGTCGCTTGGTACCACTGGGGTCTCATAGAGTATCCTTTTTTTAGTATTTTACAATGTAATTTCGAGAAATATAATATATCGCTTATTTCGTAATTTGCGGGTGATTGAATAAAAGTATTATTAAATGGAAGAAGCGAGTGATGTGACAGAGGGCGAGCATTTGCCCCCGAACAAAAAAGCCTGGTTTCGCCCTGCAGTAGAGGTGGTTGAATTCGGCATTTACTCGTCCGTTCTGGCCCCCGACGGTCCGCAAGAAAAAAGGAGGATTCGCATGATTTTTCGACCTATAGTTCGGCCGTTTTCCATTGGCGCGCAGGGGCCGAGAATGCCCTCGCCACCGCCCTTTGCGCGGCTGCTCCCGCCACTTAGACGGTCGATCATTGCCCTTCTAGTAGGGCGGGCAGGGGCCGATATTCGGCAGCTGGGACGCGCACAGTGCAGGTGTATGTGCCTAGTGTTGAGTGAATAAAAAGGGGTAATAGGGCTCACCGTGGCAGAAAACCACGAGAATGGACACTGTTTAGGCTAATCAGACATACTTGCAGGTAGAACGGCTAGGAGACGCCGGTTTATTGTGTAAAGAGAAGAGTAGTCGGCAGCAAACGTGGCCGTGAAGAATTGAGAAAAAGATGCGGAGCCGAACGCCACAGACGCGTCGCGCGCGTGAGATAAAGTTGGTGTTTAGGGCAGGTTTCCAAGAACAAGTCACACGATAGCTTGCCTGGAGCTGGTCGATGGCCTATTCGGAAGGGTGTTAGCTCTCTCGCAATCTTTGTATAGTATTGCGCCTCATGATGTTCTATGCGATTTTAATCCATTACTGTACGCTGAAAGAGGGACGAGTCTTCTCGTGTTCATCACAATTTAGCGGGTGCACGTGATAATAACCGCATCGTACAAAAGTCGCGACGTCTTCCGTTACGTCTTAGCGCTAGAGGCCCTCCGCTGACCACCGCCATGTCACCACCGTCTCCCGATGGCCTGCGCCAAAGGCGTCCTATTTCTGCGGACAAGCACGACCAGAACAAAGTTGCCACAGAACAGCCAGATGCTCGTCCGGAGAGTCACGAAGAGGTGGTCTGGGGCAAGACGCCGAGCGGTGAAGGTATGCACGGTTCTACACGTGTCTTATCGGGCCAAGCTGATCTTCTTTCAGTTTTCCGCGTCCCCACTACCCACGACGTCGTGACAGCTTTGTTACACCCAGCCTATCCTAAATCGCACCTCGATATATTGAATTTGGGGTTGCTCGGACTGCAGCTGCTATTGTTCTTCACCTTGCCCCATACTGCCAGGAAGATCTTTTTCTTTTTGTACTTTGCATTTTGGAGGGCTGCATATGATGCTGGCCTCGGATATGTCCTGACGAAGCAGAGTAAGAATAGGTGGATCGTCAGAGAAGTGCAACGGCTCGGATGGCTTGACAAGTCGCGTAAACCTCAGACCAGGGAATGGATCAGGAACCAGCTAATGGGAAAGATGGGCAAGGATTATTCATTCGACGTTCGTCCCTTGATTGGTGTATCCAAATCATTATTGACGGTGCTACTACGACAGGAATTGCCCTTGGAATATAATACGTGGCTTCTCTTCCGCCAGTCTGTGGACATCATTTTGATTAAGTACGTCAGTCGCATTTTCCAATCGAACCTCAACTAACCTGTCACAGTGATTTCATGTCTTACTGCTTGTTCGCGGCGGCTTGTTTCCGTGTCCCTAATGGCTTGTCTACAGCTATGCATATTTTGAGGTAAGCCGCCATGTGCGCACCAAAGTTCTGTTCCTGACTTCTCTGTAAAGATGGCTAGGTGGTCTTGTGCTAATCGGCTTCAATCTATGGGTCAAGTCAGAAGCGCACCACGTCGTGAAGGATTACGGCTGGTACTGGGGCGACTGCTTCTTCCAACGCGGCGCCCTTGTATTCGACGGCGTGTTCGAACTTGCTCCGCATCCGATGTACTCTGTCGGTATGTACTTCCCTTTTCAGTGCTGACGCGCCATGATTGATTGCGACTTCTAAGGTTACGCATGGTTCTACGGCACGTCATTGATCGTCGGCAGCTATCCTGTCTTGTTCGTCAGTCTGGCAGCACACGCCGCGCAGTTTGCGTTCTTGGTCTTATTCGAGAACCCTCGTAAGCCTCAAATCAATAGCTTCTTGCTCTGATGACGCCTTGACGTCGATCTTCTCAGATATTGAGCGCAAGTACGGCCAGCGCAAGCCCCTGGCTGAGAGGCAACCCTTGCAGAAGAAAGAAGTGTCAACACCTTCCTCCTCTGCTAGTACGCCTTCTCGTGCTCGCTCGCTGTCCGAAGTCTCTGAGCTTCTCTCGACGCCTTCTGCCACGGAAGGCGAAACGGCCACAGAGACCGAGTTGGAGACCGAAACCGAGACCGAGTTCGAGGCTCCTGCTCAAAGGGGAAAACAGACCAAGTCATCGGGCTCCGTGGCTTCTACTTCGACGTCGATCTCGAAGAAGAGGAGCAAGTCGCCACTGTCCCACCATGATCTTATGAACAGATACTTCAGGAAGGACACGCTTATTCTTCAAAACTTCGATATCCTCAGGTGCGTTCATCGTTCGTCGATTATAATCATTTGGGCTTATCCACCCATAGAGCTACGGACTTCATGCTCCTCCTCTGCATGGTGTACCCTGTCGCGTTCATGGTCATCCTCCACATGTCATACCGGACCCTGGTAATCACCTGCTTTGCGCACGCGCTTTTCTGGTGCCTGTTCCACTGCTTCGGTCTGGGTTTGGTGCTGCAGGCGCAGAGCGAGAGGAAGTTCTTGGTTCGCCACTATCTCAAGCACTACCACTATCCCCAGCGTGATGGCTCGAAGGGTGCGGTGCAGGAGGCGTTCGCCAACTGGAAGGCCATCTACAACTTGAGCATGTGCATGACTTACAGTAAGTTTCTTTTCTTCGCGCGATCTATTCCATCTGATCGCCGTTTATGACAGTCTCCGTTGGCGGACTCGTTTGGAAAACGTACACTTTCCCGACTGATTGGACCGTCGGAGACGAGCTTCTCCGCCATACTTTGGGTGTCATGCTGATCGCACTGCACATCTGGTCCTCTACCGAGTCATTCGATGTGCTTGGTGTCTTCGGTATGTCAAGTCAATCTATACAAGGGCAGCAGATGACTAGATAAATCTCGGCGCAGGTTGGTTCTACGGCGACTTCTTCATGGAAGACATTCCTTCGCAAGTCGATTATTCTGGCATCTACCGGTACGAATACATAAATTTTGTCCCGACTGCTTTGTTAAATCCTCTTCGCAGCTACTTGAACAACCCCGAGATGGCATCTGGGGCTTCGATCTTCGGCTTTGCTCTTATCAGTGGTAGCAATCTCGTATGGTCTCTCGCAGTCATCAGACACCTGTCGTACTGGTGGTTCCTTCGTAACGTTGAAAAGTACGCTCGGTTTATCTCTCCTGGTTTCATTCGCCAACGAACGTCATGTACAGCCCACACATGCGCAAGCTCTACGGCGACACTCTGCGGAAGGATGCTGGCTTCGTCAAGGTGTTCAAGAAGGTTGCCAGCAAGAACGCGAAGCTCTTGGAATCGAGGGCTGGGCGCCACGCTCCTGAGATCAAGCGCGTGGCGAAGGAAGTCAAGGGCACGTTCGATAAGGTGTACGAGGAAACCGCGGATGTTTTGGAAGAGTTCTTGGCTAAGTGTAAGTTCTCAAACCCCGAAGGCAAGTATATGAAACTGAAATGGTCGGGGCAGCTCGACCGAGGATCTCGGAAGTCGTCCAGGACACAAAGATCATGCTCCAGCAGTCGCGGGAGAAACTGGTTATCACGTGAGCTAAATCAGTATTGTTGTATGTTGTGTTGGCCTGACAAGTGCGTCTAGGCGTGTCGCAAATGACCTGTCTTCCTATGACACGGATAAGTACAAGGTTTCTCTCGTGTCGAACAGAGCCGATGGCCTCCTTCGCTTCCACCTCGGAGAACAGGTCCGGCTCAAATGGCAGGCTCCGTTGTACCATTCGCGCAGGGACTGGATTGGCATCTACCGAGTGCGTGCACATCCTACGCAAAGACATGTGATCTTTAACTTCAACTCACTGCTGCCCCTCAAAGGTCAGCGCGAACCAGTCCAACCTGGTCACGAAGACGTCGTCTCTTGGCATGTGGATACCTGTGCACGATGATGAGTGGGACGGTGATGTACCCATCGGCTCAGGACATGCGCAAGGCAACAAGGACCCTGAGAGCGGCGAGCTTGTTTTCAAGGGCGACACCCTGCCATGGCAGGTCGGCAAATACGAGGTGCGTCTCAAGTTTTCTGGCGACGATACCACAGGTATTGAATTGATTTTCTTTAGATACGCTACCACCACGATGGGAAGTACAACGTGATGGGTCTCGACGGGCCTTTTGAGGTCTATGGTAAGGCTGGCTTAGTATTCGGCTGCGCTTCATAAACCTCATACATATTTTCGCAGTGGAGAAACCCGTCACTCTTGACTTCAACACCGTCCGTTCCTCTCTGATGCGCGTCGTCCCCCTTTGCCTCGACTCCGACCCATCTCTCATGCCCATCTCATGCCGCGCCGATGCCGTCGACGGGGATGAGGCGCACGACGAGGGCGACGAGGGTCGCGACCCAGACGATTTCCGTTTCTGGTCCGAACGACAGGCGCGCCGCATCGCAAAGGCGATACGACAAATATACGACGTCGAGTATACCCAGGACGTCATCCTCGCGGACGCCAACCTCTCTGCGTTGGCGCATCGCATCTTGGCGTCGAAAGAGATGCTGGAAACGTGATGAAGCCATATTTTCATGGATACGACACGACATACATGCCTCGAACGTTGAACGTTTGAACTCACGCCGTTTCTTTTCTTGGATACCGAATGCTGATTTTTGAATGTCCGGTTTGGATAGATATACTGTAGACCTGGGCCCGTAGAATGCTGGCTATGCTATATCATATGTCTAATCGTGGATATTGTTCTTTCGTATTGCTAGACCGATACATTTCTTGTAATGAGGTTTGCCCGGATGATTATATTCTGGCCACTCACAGTCTTTGGCAGGCAATATCCTCTCATAATCAGAAATTTGGAGTAAGGCCATAATCAACGAAACTATGCAGCAGCGGTTGTTGTGGTTGTAAAAGCTCAAGTGAGCACATCGATGTCGATGTCTGTGAATAGGCCCGCTTAGTCACTCCGCGCGTAGGCAGAGGCAACACCTCTTTGCTTATACGCTACCTGCCCGACTCACCCGAATTATCTTATTATCCCAAACGACGCGCCACTTACTTTTACAATCAGCGTAAGTTCTCTCATCATATACCCATGGGTCTCCCCTTAAAAGGCTCACCAATACAGGATGAGCAAGACCGAGTTCTACCTCTCCGAGTGCGCCGCTGCCGCACTGAAAAGCCCCATGCAGTACACGCTCGGCGCAGTGCTCGTCAAGGGAGGCAAAGTCATCTCGCGCGGGCATAACCATCATCGCACGCACTACGATGGCGCGGACGTGCGCACGCGTGGGCACCGCAAGCCCGTGTCGATGCATGCGGAGATGCACACGATATACACGCTCACCGGCATGTCGCCGTCGTTCCGCGCGCAGGGCGAGCGCCAGCAGCTGGTTCAAGGACCCGACGAACGGGATCGACAACGAGAAGGGGTGTTCAAAGGGGCGGCGCCCCTCGTCGGTGGCGAGGGGCACCCCCGGGCACTCTGGATCTGAGGACGCGTGGTAAGGAGGGACGGGGAAGGACAAGGACTACGGAAAGACACAGCGGAGAGACTATGGAGGATGTTGACAGCGGAGGAAGCGGCAGTGAGAGCCGAGGGACCAGTGTGGGGCGATCCGTGAGTTCCTCGGACGAGGGTTCGGGCTGTTTCCCTGGCCCGACGGCGCGCGCCTGGGGCGGGCGGCGGCGGGATCCACGCGTGAACGGCGCCGATATCTACGTCGCGCGTGTGACGAAGGCGGGCGCGATGGGCGGGGCGGCGCCGTGCTGGCGTTGCATCGAATGGTGTCGCTGGGCGGGTGTCAAGCGGATCTTCCATTGGAACAGTGAGTCTGGGAAGTTTGACGTGGTGAAGGTGAATAGTGTTGGAGGGGAAAACTACGAAACACATTCGGACATTCGGTTGTATTCTGGGATGGTGAGTTATGCCTTTCTAATTTGTGGTCGGGTGCCGATACTGACGGTACTTTAGAGCTTTTGAAATCTGTTTTATTCATTGTATTTTTATTTATGCATTCTGCGGTTTGTCAGATGCGCTGTGGACGATAAAAACATATGTCATATCAGTTGTCTTGGTCTAGTCACTTGATAACCATGGCCTCCGAGTCCTCTCCTTCGGACAAGATGTTCTGGATCTATCCAGTAAGCTACGCCCATTCTGTTCCTGGTGCTAGACTTATCTCGGAGATTTACGACATCATAGCTGTCGTACACCATGCATTGAAGCATCGTGTCCGTCTATATAGGCTGGCGTATCTATTTTTTTGCTATGTCATTCCGCCCGGCTACCGAACATCCCCACATGAAATGGGCGTTCTATTTCATATGACATCCGTATCCACCCGCTGCCACGTCGTGTCCGGAAGGGAAAGTATGGTCCGCGATATATGTCAGATAACGAGTGACTCGCTCGACACTCGGCCACATCCTGCAGGCATCGGCCAATGTCCACAGATGTCCATGTCATCGTTGAAGATTAAATGTTCTGACACAAGCAAAATGTGTCATTATGGCCTAAGATTGGTATGTGCCGGTAAATAAATACATCAAGAGGAAGAGAGTGACCAGATAAGGGCGTTGTTTGTCGCAGGATGCAATAGTGGATGAGGCATGGGGGGTGTATCGTCGTATTCACGTCATGACAGAGCATTAAGAAACCGAAAGAACGAAAAAGAAAAAGAAGAGATGCGCAACGCGAACGAGCGAAACGAAGCAATAGAAAGATCAGTAGTCTAGTACCCAGACGAAACCCGAAAGCGAAAACCGTCCATAACCCCGACGCCGCGGCGCGCACAACTACGCGCGAATGCGCCAGCCGTCGCCCTTGCGGCTCACCTTGCCGACGCCGCCAATGCCCTCGCGGACGACGAGCCAAAGCGCAGTCGAGGANACGACGTCCTTGATCTCCTCTGCAGTGAGCGCCAAGCCCGTCTGCTGCGCGGGATCCCAGCTCGGCCGCGCGATGCCCTGCGGCGTGACCTGTCGCCGGCACACGTGCATCTGGTCGATGACGATGTCGGGGAGGGGAAACGGGATCTTGAGCATGGCGACGACCTTGGGATGGTGCGGCGTGGGCGAGACCGTGGCGACCTT
>SEOQ01000966.1:0-10040 GCA_004679275.1 Dentipellis fragilis
GGTAGGGGAGGAGAGGGGAGGAAAGAGGGGATAGAAGGACGTGATTTCGGCTTGCGGGGGATGACTTAGATACTGTGGGAGAGGTCTTCCAGCGCCCGGGGCGGGGCCTCCGGCAATCTCGTCGAGCCTACGGCGATCTGTACAAAACTATGCTTCCGAGTTGGTCCACGAAGGTACGACCCTACAGCCTTTCCGCCCCAGCACCTGCCAGACTCTCCATCAAAGCAAAAAAAAGGAGAATGCGGGTTGAGCAGAGGAGACGAGCCAGGGCGTACAAGTGATCGCCCGCTGATCGGGACCAAATTGCTGGTGCCATCACCATCAACAGCCACAGGATCTGCAGATCTTTCCGCCCTGCATCATCCAACAGTCATGTCGTCGTCAACATCCCTGCACTTGCTGTCGCTTTCTCCTCCATAAACGCCCTCCAATATTGCGAACCCTCAAAACACCTCAATGCACTGAACATGAACTACTTTACTATGTGTCGCCCCGCTCGCCGGCCCTGGTCCCATCTGCCGAGCATGTACATGTGCAGGACGCTGGGACGGCAGCGTGAGCTCCAGGGACACCGATGAACACGTCGCAGTGAGTCTAAGTAGTCGCCGGCATTCATGTTCATGTTTTTAATTTCATTGATGCGTGTGTCCGGCCAACTTGGCCTTTGCGCCCATACGAGACCATTGTTGACGCTGGGCATAGGTTTATGACAAAACTTCTGCAAATGTCCAGAGACACCGGTTTGTCGACATCATTGGCCTACATGTCAGTTCGTCAATATTGTCATCCAGCAAGTAATTTGAGATGACGAGCACTCAATGATGGCGTCGAATACACACAGGTGACCAACGCATTGATACGCTCATCTGCAAAAAGTTTTCCGCCTGTGCTTCTCACGAGGTTTCTCCTTCAGAACGTTTATGGACAAATATGTTCAACTCTACTTTGAAGTGACCTGGACGCTCATACCGATGGCCTTCTGAAAATTTCATCACAATCTCATCTCCTGTGTCTTTATCATCCTTCCGCGGTCTTGTGAGGTCCCAAGACAAGCCGATCTCATCCGTGCTCCATACTACTGAATGAAAAGCACGCGGTTCTGAAGTAAGTATGATTCTACTTTCATATCGCGCTCTTCCCTCTCTCGCTTTTACCATCTTGGGTGAATCCGGAAACCGTCCAGCTTGCCGCGTCGCCTCTAGTTCATTCACTCTACTGTAGTACGAGTCTCAGGCTTCACGTTGACAATGACATCGACTCACGAATCCGCGTGCGCCAGTCATGTGCAAACTGGGCCTGTTCACGTGATGATTTCGGCTTTCTCCGTCTCGATATCGCCTCATTCCTCTCCGGGCCGACTCTCTGCTACTTCCACCGCGATGACAAGGCTGCCTTTCGAGACTCGCTGTAAGCGTCGATACTCGATGTGGTCTCGGGCCGGGTCTCCAGTCGACGATGTTGGCCGGGTGTAATGCCCAAGACGTGCGCATATACGTAGTAAGTCATCGAGATATTACTTGCTCCGTTTCTGCCTTTCATTCATTTGCCATGTTGTAGGGTTACTTCGTGCTAATAGTGTATAGCTCGGCATACAGCTTCATATGCGTACGACCACGTTTCGGATGTTTTCCAGGTTCTCCATATGTTTCGGATCCTAGACCCCGTATGTGATTTTTCTCTTCTTCAGAGCCATTCCCAAGGAACCCGCACCTGTCGTCTACGAGGAACTTCGCATCGAATTGCGCTAGTACTTAAGGGTTCGCGAAACGCAGCATTCGTGAAATCGACCGCGGGCACCTATGACGCATATGGCGCACTCTTCTCTTCGATCACCCACAGTAAGGACACGGCGCAATTGTAAGTACCATCGTCTGCATGCTCCAGAAGTTAAGAATTCTGACGTCTGATAATCTCACCAACTATTACGAAGGCATCCTGCGTCACTATCTTAACACTGACAAATACGAGGTAAGTCCTCGGCATACCAACGCGCATGCATTTAGTATCCCGCACAGTTCGATCTCCCTCGATCTCCTCCATTTGTATGTTCTCGTCCAGATCTTCTCACACGAAATAGGCGCACAACCAGCGCTTGCACAACGCCGCCCTCGTTCGTTGCGCGCACATCTCCGTCATTTGCAAGCGTTCCTCCGTCACCAGCTTGCTCGCTACGTGATGCGCCTTAGGCACCCCGCGCGGTGCCTCAACTCGACCGAGGTGTTATTCTCATGACCGTTTCATTGCATCTGATTTCATAATGATCGTCTACTCAAAACAGGCACAATAAAAGGCACCTCAGCACCTAGACCGAAAACTACCAATCAACTTCAAACATCTTCGCCTCTTTCTCCATCTCTTACCCCGCTACGCAGCCATGTCCGACACCGACACCAATTTCCAAAACCAGCGCAGAACTGATATCACTTCTCTCATCCGACTCATCTCGTCCGCCGCAAATGATGCCATGCACTCATGGGAGCAGGAGACGGGAGGCATACCCTCGCTCGACGACTCTGTGCCTGACAGCGCGCGCGCAGTCTCTTCGCCCGACCTCCTGCGCGCCGTGCGTCTCCTCGAGGGCGCGTGTGGCCAGCTCTGCGCTGCGCTCTCGCCGACGTTTATATCTGTGGTAAACGTACGTATGCCCCAGTCTGCACATCCTGCTGTACATATATGCTGAGAGCTATGAGGGTATAGAGGGCATGGGCCCCGCTCGACGCGGCGTGCCTGCGCGTTGCAGTAGATGCGAAGATCCCGGACGTGCTCGAGGGTCATCCACACGGCCTCCATGTCTCCGCGATCGCGAAGCAGACGGCTCTTCCGGCAGAGAAACTTGCGCGCACGCTGCGCGTGCTGAGCATGAAGCACTGCTTCCGCGAAGGTGCGCACGCACGCTGCCTCTGCTGCACGCTGTCTGACCCGCTCCCAGTTGCAAAGGACACATTCGCGAACAACCGGCTGTCTCATGCGCTGCGTTCGCAGCTGCCGCTGACGGATCTTGTGTGGACTTTCGAGAATATCTGCAATCCGCCCGCATGGACACATCTTTCGGAGACGCTCGCGGACTCTGCGTACGGGCCTTCTGACGACCTGGCGAAAAGCGCGTTCAGCTGGGGCGTGCGCGAGAAGATGCCGGATACGCCGTTGTTTAAGTATTTGGCGACGCGGGTGGGTGTCGCGAACTCTTTTTGTTGTGTATGGTGGCTGATGAGGGGTTTGTCTTGGTGCAGCCTGAGGAGAGTGAGGTGCGTTGGTTTTATGGACATCATAAACCAAGTCTGACGACAAGCCAGCGGTTTGGGAAAGCGATGACGGCGTGGCAGCTTGGCGGGGTACAAGAATGTGCGTATGTCATTCTGAGGATAGACGAGCTTTTCTGATGTACGCCGTCAATATGTCAGTCTATCCCATTGCCGACTTGCCGGAGAACACGACGTGGTGTGACATCGGAGGTGGGATGGGCGGCGTCCTCATACCGGTTGCGAATAGGAACCCACAGCTGCGTCTAACCTTGCAGGATCAGCCGCACGTTGTTGAAGAGGCAAAGAATGTACGTTCCGTCATCTCTCGATTCTCATCTGTCCAAACGCATACTCATCGTGCGTAGAACTTTGCGAAGGAGTGTCCAGATGCGTTGAAAGAAAATCGCGTGTCCTTCGTGCCTATCAATTTCTTCACCGAATCGCCCGTACCAAACCAAGACATCTACTACGTACTCTGCTATTCCCTGTGTTTGCATGGTTCGTTCATCCTGACGTTTGTATCGGCAGATGCGCATGATCATTCATGACTGGCCCGATGCCGCCTCCGTTGACATCCTGACCAACGTCCGCAAAGCAATGAAACCCTCGAGCCGTCTTCTAGTCCGTGCGTACAGCTCTTCAACTCAGTATTTCAGTTCTCGTTCTAAGATTCTTCATGCCGTGGCGAGCACAGACGACTATGTCCTGATAAGCTCGGTCGCAGCGTCCGAAGGTGCGCTCGAAACGCGAGGCGATGTAGCGCCTAGTCCGCTCCTCCCTAACTACGGCACTGGTGGTGCACGTCCATTCTACATGGACGTCAACATGATGTGCATGTTGAATGCGAAGGAGCGGTCACTGGACGATATGATTGAGCTAGGGTGCGTCGAGTGTCCTTTCCCTCTGCGTCCAGCAAGTCATCCGCTCAATACTGATGGTCAAATTCTTGCAGTACGAAGGCAGGGTTGGTGTTTGTGAAGTTCTGGGACTGCGTGGAGATGTCCATCGTCGAATTCAAAGCTGCGTAAGGTCATAAATTACTAACGCTAGCTATGCAAGATCCGGGCATTGCCATGCTCCGGCGTGTAATTCTATGCATTTGTGTACGCCTTTGCTCATTGACAAGGAACGCGCTGGGCGCGCAACAGCCCCAATCCACGCAGCAAGTTCTATCGCACGGTACTTTGTCCATGTGATGATGTCGAGCATCTCACGTTCTATTCATTTCAGGCGCTCATTTGTGGGGCGTTTCTCAACGTCCGACTCGCGCCCCAGCGTATCTCCTTCGCAAGCTAGCCAACCCCAGAAGGAAACTTACACATCATACCGCCGGTTCTCTTTGCCCCACAGGTGCTCCGCTAGACGCTGAAAGTAACCATCGATTCGTACTGTCGTCGAAGCCACCCCTCAATCAAGGGGTGCTCATATGCCACAATGTGTGCGGCCGCCGGGGGAATCTACGGCCTCTTTTACAGCAGTGTTTTGGCGCATGATGCACACACCGACGCCCGTAATAACATTCCGCTTCTTCAGCTTCCCGGATGATGGACATATAAGGACCACGCAACCCGTCGAAAAAGAGTAATTCTTCCTTTCGTCATCTCCTACACCTTTCTCTTCATGTCTGCAGCACTCGATCCTGCTCAGCGAAAGGATGGGGTCCACACCCTGCTGAAACTCATTGCGTCATCTGCCAACGATGCGGTGGCCCTCTGGGAACAAGAGGCAGGTAGCATCCCCTCCCTCGACGAGGCCAAACCCGACAGCACCTGCGCATCACACCCTGATCTCCTCCGCTCTGTGAGGATATTGGAAGGCGCATGCTTTCAGCTATGTTCTACCTTGTCCCCAACGTTTATAACACTGTTTATGGTTCTTATTCTACGATTTCATGGATTGGCCCGTAGCTGATATCGGAGGGTATTTGTCTGTATAGAAAGGATTTGCGCCTCTCGATGCGGCGTGTCTCCGAGTCGCTGTGGAGGCCAAGATCCCTGGTATCTTGGAGAACAATCCCGGCGGCCTCCGCGTTGCCGAAATCGCGATGAAGACGGGATTACCGGCCAACAAGCTTTCCCGCGTTCTTCGCGTTCTAAGCCTGAAGCACTGCTTCCGTGAAGGTCAGTTCGTATTCTTCTACGCTGCATTGCCCCCAGCCTTGACCAGACCGATGACAGTGTCAAAGGATACCTTTGCGAACAATCGTCTTTCCATCGCTTTGCATTCCTCGGCGCCCTTAGCAGACCTTATCCATTTTTTCGACAGCGTTTGCACCCCGTTAGCTTGGAACAACCTCTACGACGCTCTCATGGACCCTGCGAACGGACCATCCGAGGAGCCCACCGTTTGTGCGTTCAGCTGGGGAGCGAAGGACACGGTTTTCGGTCACCTTCAGAAACACGTACGGAAATTCGAGTAATTCTCACCATCGCTTGCGCTAACCTCCGTTCTATTCCATTACGCATTAGCCGGGAGAAAGCGAAGTGAATTCAAGTTGTCATTTGAAACTTATTCCGCTGATAGTCCATTTCAGCGTTTTGGACGAGCCATGACGGCAATACAGCTAGGGGCGGTGCATGATTGTGCGTAGATGCCACTTTTTAGGAATACTCAGATAACGCTACCGTCCCAGTCTACCCCATCGGCTCGTTACCACCGAATGCTACCTGGTGCGACGTTGGTGGGGGCGTCGGCGGGGTATTGCTCCCTATCGCACAGGCGTATCCTCACCTTCGGCTCACACTACAGGATCAGCCGCATGTCATCGAAGAGGGGAAGAAAGTACGTTCTTCATTTGATACGGAGTTTCACAGCTCAATAAACTGTCGTTAGCACTTTGAGCAGACATGTCCCGCGGCGCTTCAGGACAATCGAATCTCATTCGTTCCGTTGGATTTCTTCAAAGAATCACCAGTGCCAGAGCAAGACATATACTATGTACGTATTCGAGGACAAYAMSTCCACTGTAACAGCGTACCGACCTATCCTTCGTAGATGCGGATGATTGTACACGACTGGCCCGACGCCGCCTGCATCCAATTCCTTACGAACATTCGAAGAGTAATGAAGCCAACCAGCCGTTTGCTCATCCGTGCGTACACCGCGTCCGAGTTGTGGTTACTCTTTGAATCAGGCTAATCCTAATTGTCTGTGGCATTCAGAGGAATACGTCTTGACCGATAGCGTCACCGAGTCCACCAGTCGTACGGACAAAGCAGGCCCTAATTTGCCGGGCGTGGTCGATGCACCGAAACCACTCCTTCGGAACTACGGTGCTGGTGGGATCCGCCCGTTCCTTATGGATCTCAATATGATGACCCTGAACAACGCGAGAGAGCGTTCGTTGGAGGACATTATCCACCTCGGGTATGTAATGCTGGTCCCTTTCGGGCTGAAATTGAACGGAATTACGTTGTCTTTCAGACATAGTGCCGGGTTGGAATTCGTCAAGTTCTGGGACTGCGTGGAAATGTCCATCGTCGAGCTTAAAGCTGCGTAAATTTGTTCATGGCTGACACTGTACCTATGCAAGTTCCGGTGTATCACTGTGGCACAATTGCCCTGGCGTGTAATTCAGGCACTATCATCCATTCCTACTCGTCGAAAAGGAACGAGCTGCTCGCGCGGAGTAGTTCGCCTATCAGGTTCCCTCGTATCTTACTTCTTTATGTGGTTGGTCGACCTTGTGACAGCTCGTATAGCGCGAATACTTGACGTCAAGTTTTGATCAGGTCTTCCTAAGCTCGGTGTCCAGCTGTGGATACCTCTGGTCGCCGACCTCGTTCGATCCCAGGTCTGTGTCTCAGTACGCATCATGCGCTTACTCAAACCCCACCTTAGAAAGCAAGTTACACACGAACCGTCATACCGCCGGTCGCCTTTGATCCGCGGTGGCACCTCCAGACGCTGAATATAACCATTTCTTTGTCCTTCAACAGTTGCTGCTGCCTTAATCAAGGAACGTGCATGTGATGGCTTGCGCAACAAATAACGCCATGGACAGTTCTCCAGCAAGGGCGGTACCGAGCTCTATACAGATAATAACGCCTATAATAACCATCTGACTTCTGGGCGATAGCTGTGTAAGGTCCACTCCCCTTCCCTACCCACTTCTCTGCCTCTCACTTTACATGCCTGTAGAACTCGATCCTGCTCAGCGGAGGGATGAGGTCCATGCTTTGTTGAAGCTCATCGCATCCTCCGCCAACGACGCTGTGGCCATCTGGGAGCGAAACGCCGGTAGTGTGCCCTCGCTTGACGAGGCCAAAGTGGACGGACGTTGCGCGTCAAATACAGATCTGCTCCGTGCAGTTAGGCTACTAGAAGGCGCCAGCTATCAGTTGTGTTCCACCCTCTCGCCAACATTTCTCACACTACATACGGTACGCTATCGTCCTCGAGTTTATGAATGGACATAGGGCTGAGACGGGAGGATATGTCGTATTTATAAGTCGACGCCTGTTGAAGCGGCGTGTCTCCGAGTCGCTGTGGAGGCTAAGATCCCTGGCATCTTGGCGGACCATCCCAATGGTCTACATGTCACCGAGATCGCAAAGCGAATAGGACTGCCATCCGCCAAGCTTTCTCGCATCCTCCGTATCCTGAGCGTGAAGCACTGCTTTCGCGAAGGCAGGTTTCATCTTACCACATCGCATGCTACTAAGTAAGGGCCGATTTTGTTATTATAACAGTCCTGAAGGATACTTTTGCGAACAATCGCCTGTCCATTGCCTTGCACCCGACAACGAGAACGTCATACCTAATCCACGTTTATGGAGATCTGTGCGCTCCGTTTGCATGGACAAACCTCTACGAGGCTCTTTTGGACCCCGCGAACGGCCCCTCCGAGGAACCCATGGTTAGTGCATTCAGCTGGGCGGCAAAGGATACATTGTTTGGTTGGCTTCAGAAACGGGTATGATTTGCACATTTATCTGCAATTCGTGCTGGTTCTTACTTCCGGGGCCCTTTTTGCATTAGCCGAAGGAAAGCGAAGTCAGAGCGATTTGATTTTGATTTATTATTCTTTATCTTACAGCTCCTTGCAGAGGTTTGGACGGGCTATGACGGCATTGCGGCTAGGAGCCGTGCATGAACGTACGTCGATTTTGTCTTCAAATCATAGTGCCAGTACCTTTTAACTGGTGCACCCATACCAGTCTATCCAATTGGTTCTTTACCGGCGAACACTACATGGTGCGATGTCGGAGGAGGCATGGGCGGGATGCTTCTTCCCATCGCACAGACGCATCCCCACATCCAGCTCACGCTGCAGGACCAACCCCATGTTCTCGAAGAAGCAAAGGATGTGCGTATTTTCCGTCGTCAATGTGCCGCTTCGACCATCAATGCTCACCGTCTACAATGTCAACAGCATTTCGAGCAACACTGTCCCACCGCGCTTCGAGAGAACCGCATATCTTTTGTCCCGGTAGATTTCCTCAAAGGGTCACCGGTGCCAGATCAAGACTTCTACTACGTACGAACCCCACAAACCGATTTTCTCTCTCCATATACTAATCTAGCCTGCTCCTCAGATGCGCATGATCGTGCATGACTGGCCTGACCCCGCCTGCGTCCAAATTCTCACAAATATCAGAAAAGTAATGAAGCCGTCCAGCCGTCTGCTCATCCGTGCGCACATCTCATTTTCGAAGTTACCGTCCATTCAACTCAAGCCCATTCCACTCGGAATGTAGAGGAATACGTCCTGATAGACAGCGTCGCCGAAATCACGGACACGGGAGCTGGTCTGCCGGGTGCGATCGATGCGCCGAAACCGCTCCCCCGGAACTACGGCGCGGGTGGGATCCGTCCGTTCATTATGGATCTCAACATGATGGTCCTCAACAATTCTCGAGAGCGCTCGCTCGGGGACATCATCAGTCTCGGGTGGGTAATTTTCTTTTGGTCGATAAAAACCGACAGGAAATTAGCAAACCATTCTCTGTTCTAGAAATCGAGCCGGGTTGGAATTTGTCAAGTTCTGGGATTGCGTGGAGATGTCCATCGTAGAGCTGAAGGCCACCTAGAGGCCCACGCACATGCGAGGGATAACGAAGTTTACTATTTTGTTCGATATATATACGAGGTTTATAACGAACGTATCATATGATCCGGACACGAAACAGAAAATCTATAAGCACAAGCGCGATATACAATAAATTACAGCCCAACATGGTCACACATCACATCACCCCATCGCCACCTATCCGAAAGCACTACAACTCCGCCTCATTCGCGCACCGACAATCGCAACTCGCAATTGCACACACGCCATGCGATCGCGCGCCACCCTCGCCATAGAACCACTCGAGTATATGCGCCGCGTGGCCGCCATGGCGACACGTTTGGCAGAACACGACGGCGTCGTCGATGGTATCTGCATCATAGCAGAGCTCCTTTAGCGGAGCTGAATGTGCGAAGGTTGGAAAGGCCTTACCTCGCAGACGTGCATTGTGGTGTGCGAGCTGGCCATCCCGCACGGCGTCAGGCACGACGCTGATGTTCATCAGACACACCGAACACCTCGGCAGYGCACGGTTGCAGAACGGACACGCCGTAGCCTAAGGGAACCAAACGTCAGCAAACCTGAAATTGCATGTACCAACACCCGAAAGACCCACCCGRCTCGCCGTCGCCCCCTGCGGCGCGCTGATCACCTTAATACAATAATTACACCTCAACACCACCTGCCGCTTCGCCAGCTCAAGCGCCTCCGCCTCCGCCTCCGCGCCCCTCCCCTCCCTCACCACCGCACCCCTCTCAATATCCAACTGACACCTCACCCTAAACATC
>SEOQ01000967.1:0-10038 GCA_004679275.1 Dentipellis fragilis
CTAAACGATAGGCAGTATCGATAAGTATGTGTTTTTGCAGCAACGTCGCGAGAAGCACAAACACGTTGCGTAATTGGCACGTCAAGATAGGGACAATATCCACGCCGTCCTCCGCGGCAGCGAGAAATGAGATGCCTGCATCTAAATATGGGTTTTGTTTGTACTTCTGACGATGTTTGCTACAAACATACACGACGCTCGACACTGCCTATCGTTTATAAAAAGGCTGTAATGGAAGGAGCGCCGAGCTTCTGGATGGGATTTCCGTGTACGTACACCCTTACAACGTCTTACGCATGGTCCTGTCAGGATGCGGGGCGCCTGCTGCCGTGAGCTATGCATTCAGCTTCGAATTTCGACCCGCCTCACAGAGGCAAATCAAACACATTTACCATCGAGCACTACCCACTGTTGTTAAAATAGCATGACTGATACAAGTCCGTGTGTGTATGACGTCGACAGGGTACAAGTGTGAGTTTCTATGAAATTGAGTCTAATATTGTCCACTGTTCATTTCAATCGCCTCATTAGTACCGGGTTCGATAAGGATCAGGCGGAATTAACCCACTACTTAAGAGGTCTCTGTATTCATGCGATACATATTCTCCATCGTCCGGAGGCGCGGAAAGTGGTCCACAGGAACTGGGTATTCAGGCTACGATTCGTCAGACCAATCACACCTCGCCCAGCAAGAAAGGCACATGACGACGCTCACCAGCTGGATGAAATTTGGATCAATATACGGCTTCAGCCCCTTCTCATCGCACGCCTTCAAGAAATTCTCGAAATCCTTGCGGTCCGCAACAGTCTGACTGACCGTGACGCGCTCCAGGTCGGGCAGCGCCTTCATCGCGGCCGTCGCATGCTTGAACGTCTGCAAGAACGACGAGGGCGAGCGGAGCGTGTGGAAGCGGATGTGGTGCACAGAATGCGGGAGGTGCGGGAGCGGAAGGAGGACGGGGATAGTGCGCAGCACGAACTCCTCGAGCGCGGTGAACGGCGCGATGAGCTCCGCGGGCGGATCGTACGCGAGGCGCAGCGAGCGCACGTGCGGCGCGTACTGCGCGACGAGCTCGCGCGGGTAGTCGTGCGGGACGTCCCAGAAGTCGAGGATGTGCAGATCCGGCGCGCGCCCGCTGGCGAGGTCCTGCAGGGGCGGGAGGAGCCATTCCAGGACGGGCGGGCGCACGGAGCGGACGAGGCAGAGCTCGTAGAGCGAGAAGTTGGGCCGCGTGGCCGGCGGCGGCGCGATTAGCTCCGTGCGCAGACATAGAGTATGGATGTCGGGCCAGAGTGCGAGGAGCTGGTAGAGCGCGGGTGAGGTGACGCTCGCACACGCAAGATCGAGGGCGCGGATGTCCACGGGGAGCGCGGCGAGGAGGGCCAGCTCGTCCTCGCTGAAATGGTGCACATCGAGGATGAGTTTGAGCTGGTACAGACGGGGGCAATGCGCCAACACGTCCACGAAGCTGGGCACGTCGAGTGCGCCCTGTGTGATGGGCGGGCCAAGGTCGAAGTTGGTCGTGTGATTGCCCAGGCCAACGTGGACGTGCAAGTCGCGGATATAGTCTCCAAGTCTGCTCTTCCCGTCGAGCAGCTCGAGTTCCTCGTCGGTGGTATACGTTTCGTTGCGGCCGATAGCCTTGGTGTGGAATTGCAGCTCCTGTGCGATCGGTGTCCACTGCTTGCACACTGCAGCGCAGGCACCCATCGTCTTGACATCGTGTCGGCCGTCGGGCAAGTGGTATGCAAACTCTAGGATCCTAAGAACGATCTCGTTTGGTAAAGGCGGGGCCATGTCTACGAGGAAAACAAAATTAACGTTCCAGGAGACGATGGTTCGCGCGAAACGTGACCCCACGACGTACTGAGGGGATTGAGATGATTCTATCCGTGGTGTAGATGAAGTCGAAGGGTCTTGCCTGTGCTCAGCGCAAGACTGGAGATCACAGATTGCAAGGGGTGTGGTGGCTTTCTTCGTGCTATTCATTGGACAGACCGCCAAGCCGCAGCTGGCAACACTTCAAGTTGTTGCGCAGTTCGTGAAACAACTTGGTCACCGAAGCGCCCAGAGCACGTTTGACAAACCTGCGCAGCTCGACTCCGCGTCCAAGCCCGCAGCAAGGTCGACATTTATTGCCAAGCTTCACCATGTGCTATGTGCAGCAGTTACGAAACGCATTGACACGCAGATGCAGATGCAGATGCAGATGCAGAACAGGACAGAACAACAGAACAACGCAAATGTAAGTACGAGGACCCTACAAGAAGCAAAAAGGAAAGCAAAACAACAGTAGAATGAAGGTGAACAGTCAGCGCTCTACGCAGGCGGCGGGCGACAAATCGACGAGAATGGGAATTAGGAAGGCCAGATACAATGCGCATGGTGGTGGGTAATGGGTAATGGGTAATGTTATGTAGTGTACGTATATATAAGGATGTGAGGTACGAGTATGGGACGTGAGGATGGAGGATGAGACGATGTTGCGAAGACCAGAACCGGGATGTGAGGATGGATGAGGACCAGGGAACGTAACAAGCGAGACGATGCGACGAAGGGAGAAACACAGAGCTGGCATAGGCCGGAATCAGTATGTACGAGTAGACCAAAAACATGAACAGGAAATCAGCGGGTCCGTCTCCAAGGTGAGGAACAGCGGAAAGGCGAGAAGATCGGCGAGTCGAATGATGGATGGTGCATGGAGCATAGATGGTGGTAATGGTAAGTTGGAGAGCTTAATGATCATCGGATGAGTCGTCCATAATCAAGTCGACTTTCTCGCTTCGCCTCGGTGTTGTCACGCTTCGGGAACGCATTCCAGAAACGGAGCGTCTCATCGCCGGCACCCGTGACGATCGTCTCGCCTTCCGGACTCATAGCCAGATAGAGGACACGGCTCGTGTGACCGGTAAGCGAAGCGACCATGTCGAGTGATGGGTACTTCCATATGCAAATCTGATTTTGCGCGGTGGTCGAGGAGAAACCGTGGGTGGATACCAGCTCATGTGAGGTCAATGACCAAGTCAGGTTGCAAACCTGCGTTTTCGGTCAAACATTAGCAACCGCACATACAATTCGACCAGAGAGGATCGACGTACCTGACTCCCTGTGTCCAGCTCCTTCAGCATTTCGCCGTACTGCACATTCCAGAAGCGGATGTGCTTGTCCTGCGTCCCACCACCAGTCGCCAAAATCCCCGGGACATGCGGGTCCCATGCGAGCGCCTTGACCGCAGCCGTATGTTGATGAAACTTCCACAACGGCAAATCCGACCCTCCCTCCTCCCCACTCCCGCTAACGCTCCCACCTGTCCCTCCGCCAGCGCCCGGCCTGCCACCGGGTCGCTTCGATCCTCTGAGGTCCCAGATACACACCTTGTTGTCGTTTCCTCCGCTCGCCAACATGCCCGCCTGCACCCCTCCATCTCCGTTCCATCTCAATCCGCACACCTCCTGCCGATGCCCCGCGCTCTTCCTAAAGGGCTTGTTCCCAGGTTCGCGTACGTCCCGATAGTGCACCATGCGTCGCGCGACCCAGAGGTGAGCACGTGCGCATTCCACGCGAGCGCACCAATGCGCTGCGTATGCGCCTGTTGATATGTGCGCTGCAGCTGCAGCGTATTAGCGTCGTAAATGTGAAGACGACCGCCCTGGGTGCCCACGGCGAGCGTGGAGCCCTTTTGCACCCATGACACGGAGGAGATCGTGTCGTTCGTCGAGGCGAGATCGCAAAGTTTCGACACTGCAGCCGTGTGAGCTTGCCAGAGGTACACCGATGATCCCAGCCCGACGCCAAGCACGTTCGTACTTGACCAATCAACTAGGTTCAGATAGAAGTCATCGGCAAGCTCTGGCGCATCAAGCACGCGATACGGGGTCTTGCACACGTTCCTCAGCTGTCTTCGCGGGCTCTCGAGAATCTGTCGGCTTTCCGCCCGCACGGGGCTCATGGAATATGCCTCATCGGTAGGTGTGTCGAGCCGGCGTTTAGGTGTGGATGGGGCTGAGGGTGAATGGTATGCAAAGAGCCGTCGTCGATTGGGTGTGGAAGGGGTGGCGGATGTGGTTGTTGCTGGTCGTGTTGGTGATGATGGCGGATGCGGGGATGGTGGTGTGACTTCTGTGTGAAGAATGGAATTGAAGAGCGCATTGGCTTGTTCTAGAGGAAATATATGTCAGTATCCAAAATGGAAATGTTATGATCTAGACAATGGGGTCGCAGAGAAGACGGGCTGGGAGCGTAATTAGCGGCGACTGAATAGGACGAAAAGCTTGTGTTGCTCAAGAGAAGCTCGTAGCATCTCGACTCCTATGTAGACCGAAAGACGACGCGAAGTCTGAGGAGTCTGTAATGCAACGTAAACGTTGCAAACAAGAGAATGCCGTTGCCTTCTTGACTGAGAAGCCTGCTACCGGAGATCTCGGTGACGGATGTGCGCGATAACCAGAGCCTCTGGTTCCGATTGAACGGGATGCGCCTCTTGTTATCGACAACACTGGCTAGAGAAGGAACATAACGGACAACCGAACGCGCCTCTTGGCGAACGATGGTGAAAGACGGGGACCACCACGATCTCACGTGACGGATGACTCCGCTGTTGTGGTATAGGAGCAAAGCCCGTCGTTGAAGCGAGATGGGTGACAAAGTGCTCCCAAAGCCAGTCTCCACAACACAGAGCGCGACGAAAAGATGAAGAAGGCCTTGCCACACACCTTTGACCGCATCAGACTCGGTCGGAATGATCCTGTTGTTCTTCGATGGCGTCGTGGGGGCGCCCTCCTCCATGAGGTTATACGACGTTCTCATGTCTCCTGCATCCCTTGAAGGGACAAAGCGATCTCCATAATCCTTGTTCGTGTTGCGTGTTGGTGGCTCGGTGGGCGATTCAGGCCCGCCACTCTCGCTGGTTGGTGTTCGAGAATCGAGGGGAGGAGTTTCGACGGGAGTAACGCCAAAGATGGGGTTGATTCGGGGCCTGTTGCGGCGCGGACCCTCTTCCTCCGTGTCCTGTTGTGTTTGACGAAGCCGCTTGCCGAATGGTGAATTCTTGAGGCCGGACATTGCGTTGTGATTGCGGAGTGTTTGCTGGTCTTGCTGGTCTGTGGGATAGATGTCGGAGAAAGGAATGTGAACAGGAGGTCGTCTACAGAACGAGTAAAAAGAGCAGAGTAGTGAATCAGGCGAGACCTAGCATAAATAGTGCGAATGCCGGAAAGTGGTGCAGGGGGAGGAGGAGATGGTGGTCGTTCGGGTTCAACCTGCAAACTGGACGTGCCGCGACGCGGCCAGTTCATTATGTAATGGTGCGCAGGTGCCTGTTTTCCCAGTCTTTTACTTTCACAACAAAAGCAAGAGACTGTGACGGTGGAGCAGGCAAAGCAACATGATGTGCAGCACATACCATTGTGTGTCTCCCGGGGATACAGGCACAGGAAAGGTAGGACTGAGACATGCGACTATGCTTGCCCATTGTGCGGGGCGGAGTTTGCCGGCCGGCGGCGCGGGCTCGGGGTCGGCTTCTCGCGAAACTCCAGGCGGAGTCTGAACATGCACCTTGTCCCACTCATTCTGGCACGAGCACACTCTGCCCGGCGGGAGGATGAATGTGCGTGCCATCCATCCTCAGTTTCTGTTGTTATTGACGCGTCCATACTACTAGAACTTGCTAAGATCATTGGCCGGAAGTCAAGTCAAGTCGTCGCTACCAGAAGCCGATCTCAAGCTCCTGCTTCAGGCAGTCAAGGACGGACGCGTGCGTTCATGTTCCTGCTCGGCTCTACTTTCCCCGATCACTTACCTTTGTTACAGAAACAGAATCATGATCCAAAGCTTGGCGACCCATTCTATGATGCACTTGAGGACTTGCTGCACGACCTCCGCACGGTGACGATGGTATGCTTCCGCGCGTACCGGCTGTGTGGCGCTATGCTAATTACACCTTCCTTATTCCTTAGGACAATCACGACGCAGAGGCATTCCTCAAGCCTGTGTCGAGAACGGACGCTCCGGACTACTATGATGGTGTGTAATCCCGCACCCTCCTGACGAGCTGCGTATCTCATCCGGAGTCCGAAGTTATCGCGAACCCTATGGACCTTCAGACGATGCTTAAGAAGGTGAAGCAGAAGCACTACAAGTCTAAGAAGGAGTTCAAGGACGACCTCGACCTCATATGGTCGAACTGCTGGACATATAATGCTACCGAGGTGTGTCTCGCTTTGCTCGCCGTACGATGTCCGCTATAACTCGCCACAGGGCCATCCTCTCCGCATGTGTGCCACACGCCTCAAGGCTAAGGCCGAGCGTCTGCTGAAGCACATTACTGATCGCAAGGAGCGTGCCGACCCCCATATCCCTACCGACCTCTCCGTTTCCATTCGCCGCCCACCACCGAAGGCCAACGGCATCAATGGTCACTTCCCCTCCAGCACCCCCTCCAGCACTCCCCCGATACCCCACCGACCGACCACCACTGTGAATAGTAAACATACGTCCCCTTTCATCACACCCGCACCCACACCTCAACGTCGCGAACTGCCCTTCGCCGAACTACCTGCCATCGTACGAACTGTCGAAGGGATGGCTGCGTTCCGGGAGCTTGATCAAGCGCTGGACGTAGCAATCTCTGCCCCTCCTGGCCAACAGCCCTCAACCTCAGCCGCCATGGAAGAGAAGCTGAGAGAGCTTGCAGGCCTGCAGGATGCACCGTCGGACGCAGACAGCCCGGATTCTGCAGATGGTGACCTGGGCGATAAGCGCAAGCTGTAAGTAATATCTGTATCACCGCCTTACCATGTCCTGAACGTCTCGTAGCAATGGTTTCGCAGACCGTCCACGCAAACGCATCCGCTACACTCCCCATTCCGTCCCCACAGATCCCGTAGAGCTCTGGTGGGCCGCCCAGCAATCCGACACCATGCTCGCCAACAGCCTTCCCCCACTCCCATCCATTCCCTCCGCTGGTCCTAGCACACCTCCATCTGCCACCTCGTCTCACCACCCACCGAAACGCAGGAAGAAAAAACCCCCGACCGCCGCAGCACCGCGGCCGAATTCATTACTTGGCCTCATGAACAACAATATTCGCACATTGCGTCGCGTGCGGCAGACGAATGTCAAGTTCGCTGCGCTGACGGCTAACGTGAACACGCAGAATGCTAACGCGGACGAGGCGGGTGGGGCAGACGTGTCGGGTACGGGCGGCGGACGTGGTGGGGGTATGCTGGATACGCCGATGATGGACGTGGATGAGCCGAAGGTGGAGGCAGAGTTGGACGAGAAGCCATGGCATCTACCTGGGTCGAAACACGACTCGGGAGTTGATATCGGCGAGGAAGCGGGGGATCAGTGCATGCATTGGATGAACCAGAAGGTGTTGGAGCATAATGGGTTCCAAGGTATGTTGCGCAGCCCTCAGTTTCCATGTTCCTAGATGCTGAGACCACCCGATTTGTGTAGGGTCGTCTAAGATGGCTCTTGACGTGCTCTCGAGCATCTCATCGGAGTACCTCATGAACATCGGCCGGACGTTTCGCTTTTATATTGATAAACATTCTAATTCTATGACCCCTGAGGTAAGCCTTAGTCTCACTAAATCGTCTCGAGTGTGCTGATCGCTTATTTGATAATTCAGGAAATTATTCTACACACACTATTTGAGGGTGGTATCACCCGAGTACAAGAGCTGGAGCGGTACGTGAAGGACGATGTCGTCCGCCACGGGAACCGGATTCTGGATCTGGAGAAGAAGATTGTCAACGCCTACGAGGAGTTGGCGTCGACAGAAGCCCCCGACGACGACGCACTTTTCGGCAACGAAGACGAGGAAGACGAGAGCGCGTTCGTTATGTGCGTATCTACATCGTATTCCTTCTTACGAGCCCCACTTAAACTGAACCTCGAACCTCAGGGGTCAATTTACCGAGGACATTGGTGAGGACTTCCTCGGTCTGCGCGAGCTCGGTATCGCGGCAGAGCTCGGCCTCTCGAATCTCTCGATCCCGAAGAAGCTGCTCAAAGGCAAGCACAAAGGCAAGAACGCCTCTGCCATGTGCGTTCCTATTCTCCTCTCTTCCTTCCCAACTTACCTACACCCCACCCTAGCGCGAAACCGATCGAACCTCCACCGCCCTATCCCCCACCCCCGCCCTTCATACCAATCGACTCCACAAACGTGGACGACCAAATCGGGCTCCTCAAACCCTACTACCACCAACGCCTCTCCGCCTTCGCCTTCGCGCACCCGCCTCCCCCAGCACCGTACCCCGGCGYGCCGCCCCAGCCCCCACCTGTCATCGCGCTCCCCGACGACCCGCCGAACCCCGCGCAGTCGAAGATCGGGCCGCTCGGGCAGGTGCTCAAGACGAGCCCGAACGCGGGCACGACGAAGAAGAAGCAGAAGGGCAAGGACGGCGGCGCGAATGGCGCGAAGCTGCCGGACCTGCCGGTGCCATCAATGTACGTACTCAGCCCGAAGGCGGAGAGCGACATCGAGATGCCGCCGTCGCCGAAGAAGAAACCTGCGGGCTCGGGTGCTGGTGGTGGGACGGGGACGGGCAAGAAGAGGGGCCGACCGCCGGCGAATCCGAATTTGCCGTCTGTCGTGCTGGCCAGTGCGTGAGCCCCCTGGCCCTCGTCTGCGCTTTTCGTTTTGGCGTGTTTTCGTGGTCGCTAGTGCTGTGCCCCGCATCGTTGTTTGCTCGCGTGTTTGTAAAGTTATCGTCGATATACTGGGCTTTGCTCCTCGGATCTGTTGTTTTGTATTGTAGTTTCCGCGCTCGGTACTCCTGCTCGTGGGTGTGGCGCTGTGTCTGTGTCTACGTCTGTGTTTGTTCTTTTGAGTCGTTTGCTGATAGTAATTGACTGAGATGGCGATATCGATGCTGGACTGTCGTTTGTCGGTGTGAAGTTCGCGTTGTTTGTTCTGGTACTACCACCGGGGAACACTTACCTAGCGGACGACTGCGGCTGCCTTTCACGAGGTTTCTAGCTCATCGAGCTATACGGGTACAGTGGCTCTAAGAGCCGGATATCTTCTGAATGCCCCGCAGGCAACAACACAGTGGGAAATGTGTACAATTTAGATGGACGTCTGGAAGCGGGGTGGAACTGTCCTATAGCTACTAAGACCTCATCATGAAGCCTTGAGGCCCAATATAAGATGGAGCGCATGGACAAACAGGAAAGGCGGGAGAATATCAACAGTCCAGATATCATCGGAAGGTGGTATATGTAAGTGTCCTGGTGAGCGATAGCAGGGCGAGATGTGCCAGAACGAGGTCGGCCATTCGGGTTAGATAACCAGTCTGAGTGCCCAAGGTCGCCAATGCGGGGTGCCTATCGACGTCGGAATTCTATCCTGGAGAAAACGCATCAGGCCCGCCCGCCAAAGGCTCACCGAATCCACTGAATTCTATTAACTGGCAGGGCACGATCAGCGACAGGGGTAAGGGAGGCCGCGAAAGGGAAGACGCACTGCAGAGTAACGCGAAGTGGCAAGCTAAGAAGGTCGACTAGGCTTTTGTCCGAAGATAGAGATGCGGGGGAATGAAAAGAAAGCATAGTTTGGTTTGGCAAATGAGCGTGGGCTATGCCTTTTTGAATGGCGTGGCTGTCGGTTTCTCGAGGTATTCCCTCTCTCCTCGTTCTTTCCACCACTGACGTCGTCGTGAGTACAGCAGCCACGTTAACCACATGAATCGGAGCGTACTTTGGTGGCCAGGTGCACACTCTCCTCCAGTGTGACTCTCGGCTCGTAGCCGAGGACGTTCCGAGCCTGCACAATGCGCGCATTGAACAAGGGCTTCAGACACAAATTGCGGGACCAACGTACCTTTTCGATGTTGTACCACTGTGTAGTAGTGAGATACCGAATCGAGAACCGCGTGAACTCCGTCGTCCCGCCCGTCACCGTGCACCACGCCTCCGTCGCCGTCGCCATGCACAGCGCCCACCACCTCGGGATCTTCGTGATGCTCCTCGGCTTAAAGTCCTCGAGCGGCGCGCCCATCTGCAGCCATACCATGCGCGAGAAGTCG
>SEOQ01000968.1:0-10028 GCA_004679275.1 Dentipellis fragilis
AAAACGTCTCCGACATATACGGTGAGAATGACAGATGCAAGGAGAGCATTGAAAGGCTTGGAGAATTGCATGGTGGAATGGTATTTGATGAACGGATGCGTGAAAGTAAACGGTGCGAAAAGATGAAAGAGAAGGAAAGGGAAGGACCAGCCTGCAGAAACAGCGATGCTGGCGAACCGTTCTTATAGAATTCAATCGAGGCATGCTCAGGCCGCCAGTGGGAGGTGCCTGTGAAAAAAAAATTCTGGACGATCTCTGCACATGAGACATAATTTCTCTTTGGAGCTGGGCACTACTAGGCTGAATACCATGCAGAGGTGTGCGTGATAGATTGTCTATGTTTTCTGCAGCTCAGCAATCGATCGCGATCACTTTAGATCATCGCGTATTGGGTCCAACTGGGCGCCCACCGAGAGGGAATGCAGACAAGCAACAGCGCGGGTGCAGACCTAAGTTGATGTGGCCACAAGAGCAGGATTTTGAAGGTCCCGGTTATCGCGATGGCCAGGGTGGCAATTAACAGTACGTGGCCAGCAGTGACGAACAGAGGGTCGACAGTGGCGAACGCGATCCATCCTGCTGAGCGCCATCGTAGGGAATTATGTCAAGCTCCCACTTATCTAGCATAGAAGATTATGCATACAATTCCGAGGTGTATCAATAGAAATAACTTACAGCTGTTTCGAGATCGATAGATCGCGCCTGCATTTATTTGCATCAAAGCGCAGCGCCGGCTCCATTGAATGTCTATATTGCGACACGTCACCTATCCATCAACATATCAGTGCACCAGCTATGCGAATATATAGCAACGGTTACCACTTACGTCGAGCACTCCCTGGGAACGATGCCATGCAGACCGTGGCGACGTCGAACCTTGCGTCGAACTAAGCTGGAGTCTACGTTGTTTGCGGTTATTTACAATTATGGACACCTTCCTGAGGCCAGCTCAGGCCTCCCTCAGCATAACGAATGCCCCGTGGCAGGCGGAACTCAGCTGGAGCGCGTAAATTTCCTGCAAGGGGCCTATCAATTCTCAAACGGCTGTAAACAATTGAATCTCTCGGCTGGAAAGAAAGGACGGAGCGGCGCGTTGAACAGATGTCGCCCGCAGGTCTTCCTCTGGTACAGGATTTCTTTTGTGGACTCACATACCCGATTTATTCCTGCGTCCTCAGACACAACCAAAAATTATCCGTCCTACAACGGGTACTGGGCTCTCGGTGCAGATACTCTGCCTCCGCAAGACTCGTCTGATTCCCAGGACGATCTTGGAATCCTCAAGTACGAGGCGACGGTTCACTCAAGGCGTAGGCCTCTAAATGATGAAGCTCGGATGAACAAGTGAACATCCATTACTTCTCGTCTTGTGCCCGGATCTAGAACCGCTGTCTCCGGACCCATCCCCACTGTTTTTTCCTCTGCTATCGTGCTTGTCTCTCGCCCGGTCGAAGTAATGATATATGCCATCTGACATTTTGTTTTAGCTCCTCATCATACTTACCTCGTCCTTGAGTGAAGTTTCAATGCGTAACTCACGAGGGCCGACCTGGGCTCTGCCTCCATTCATAGGGCCTAGTCTGTCTGTCCAGACTACGCATTTATCAAGTTACAACTACACGCTCACTGAGTAAAATCAAGTAAGGTACCCCAGATATGGACTCTTAAGGTCTGGCAACGCTTTGACATTTTGGAGATAACAACCTATGAGTGGAGTATCGCCGGAGAGCAGTATTGCTCAAGAGAATGTTGCTGTTGCCATTGAAGTGACGGAGGGGTCAATACAGTGTATGATCTGGCTGTAAAAGCGACGGCGGCAGGACTTCGCACCGGGCACAATCCGGCGTTTGTTCACCATGTGTTTCAGGATTTCGCGCAGAGGGCTATCGGGCCAGGAGATGAGGCCTATCCGTGAGTTTCCGTCACAGAAACATTTGCCGGTCTTGTGATATTCCTCCATGTGCACATCCCTCATCTTCCATGGAACTGGTAGGCGCACTCCCAGCTCAAGCTTAGACCCGGGTTTGGCATATTGAGGCCAGGTCGAGTCTTTGTATGTCATTGTGGGGCGGACGCCGGACAGCACCACAACATACCGACCGTCTTCAACGTATGGAAAGAATGGGCGTCCCTTGTGGTACACTTTCAACATGCCTTCGAATCGCTAGACCCAGAACTTAGCTGGATGATGTGCGAAAACAAGAGAGCAGGGTACGTACTTCCCAGGTATCGCACAGCTCGAAGGGCAGCAAGGTAGTTTGGTTCATCATATCCGTGAAGATGATCGGCTGTTGCTGTGGTGTACGACCGCCCTCCCATGTATATCCCAGGGCTATAGGTAGCCCTCGAAGACAGCGATGGATGTCACGAAGCATCATGCGCTGTTCTCTGAAGAGGGAAAATAAAAACCCGTACTTATAATCGCGCAGAATACGAGGATACCTACCTCATCTCGACAGGCAATTGCCGTACTGAGCTTTCAACAGTCGATAGCGTATTGCATTGCTGGGTCGCGTCATGCCTGCGTGTTCCACTTGTGATCAGTCCATGCCGATGCAGATCAGCTTTCGAACGCCCGACCTCGACAAGAGAGACAGCAGGATATTCAGGACTTCCACCTGGTCCATCACCCGCCTCCGGATCCCCTCCAGCTCAGGCTTCTTGAACAACGCCCACCCGACCTTCCTCCACGAATCCCTCATCATGCTCCCCGATCCCCCGATCCTCAAGCTATCTTGATACTTCAACACCTTCCTCCGTATCTCGTCCAGAAGACCGGCGCTCATCTGCAGTGCATGGCACCATGCATTCGCAACCGGAGGCGGGACACTGCGCCGGCGCGCGGGCTGATAAGCTGGGGGATTGAGCGCGTGCTGCACGGCACACAGGACGTCCGCAAACGCGTCGAGATCCGCGATGAGCGCCTGATACTCGGCAGCCGAGCCCGTGGAGTCGCATAGGGCCCGCCGGACTTGGTTGAGCAGCTGCACGACGGCGATGATGTCCCCAACAGAGCCGAAGCTGAACGCTACGAGTGGCATGAGGGAGGAGGGTGGCGGGAACTGTGAACTGACATACACGAGGTATTTATCGAGGGATTGCATCGGATGGCGATGCTATGGTTCTTTCGATAGGCGTACCTTCCTATACATATATGGTTTGTGGGGATCTCACCAAGCGCTGGCAGGTATACCAAGGCCAGGAAATTGTGCACAGGTCGAGTTTGCAGAGCTGCGATGCGAGGGAACACGGTTAAAACCAAGTTTGACACTAACAGCCTGAGATGGGTTGTCAGCGCATAAATGAAGCCGGCGCTTGCCAGTGACCAAACAAGCACGCGTCCCTCAACAAGCGCCCGTTCGCTACTTCGACATTTGCAAATGCACGGACCAAGAAATGGATATGACATGCGGGTCGTCAAATATCCAGCTTTTACATGGATCACCACCAAACTCGTAATGCAACATATCAATGGCCAGGACTACCAGGTCCTCTATCGCGGCCGCGCAAACCCGACACAGTTCGAAAGAAATTCGTCTTGTAAGGAGCGCATCGGATTGTGTTGTTCGGGAATTGGGATGAGCTGGTCGATGGCGACGTTCCAGAGCGAGGTTTGTGTTCTGCTGGGTAACGCGAACTTGAAGGCGTGACCTGGCTAGCGGCGAGCATGCCGCTGCGCGCACCTGTGAAAGAGTTGAATGCAAGGAAGGTAATATGCGAAGAAATACTCACCAACACTGCGTCATAACCGCGTATTGTCAAGAATACTTCCATGCACCTACGCATCCACACCATACAATGACGAGTCAATAGAATCCACGCTAGAACAGATAGCCAGACAATCTCAGCATCAGCCACGAAATGTCTACGTAGACACGAGACTCACAACTCTTGCACATTATCCCTATGGATGACCAACAACTCAACCGACCATCCCGTGAACAACCCAATCCCATCAACCTCAAACGCCTTGTCCCTCGGCGTGGTCCTCAGATCCTCAAGCAGCCCAGGACCGTCAGCCGGCTGCGGATCCCGCATCCGGGCCCACAGTTCCTTAAGCGTCGTCGAGGGCGGGACGACCCGCAGCCGGGCCTTGTGCGTCATGATGATAATAACGCCGTCCCCCTTCAACCGCACGGCCTGCAGGCGTGCCCCGCGCGCCTCCGCCGAGGACATGCCCCTGGTGGCCGCCCCGCCCGTCGCGGCGAGTCGTTCGAACAGTCTGTTGACGTGGGTACCTATGGGATCGGGCGAATTCTCTGAGATCTCGAGGCGGCCGCTCCACGGGGTGGTACTGATGTCGGGATTCGGGAAGCGCGGGGAGCGCACGTTGACGGGCATGACGAGCGGGGCGTTCAGAGGATCCGAGCGCGGCGCGTGTCCGTCTGGCATGTCGAAGTGGGTGATGACGAGTCCAGAGAGGTCTGCGTTGGGTGGTGCGCCAGCGGGGTACGGGAAGTTCGGGCAGAAGATCTGCTGGATGAGGATCCCGCGATGCTGGGTGCGTCACGGTCGACGCGCAGGTTAGCTGACTGGGCGATCGTGATAGGATAGCTGGAGAGACCTACGTCCAGGGCTCGAAGCAAGTCTGCTTTCTGACGTGCTTTGCTCTTGAGCGGAGCCTTCAGGCCGGCTTCGATATCACTGAGAACCTGCTGTTCTTCTGCCGTCAACGGCGTCCCTCTCTGCGCCCACAAAGCCTTGAACTTCTCATACGCGTCACGCGCCTCCTCGTAGCGGCCAAGCGAGGAAAGCAGCTTTGCGCGACGGAAGTGGCATTTCCCCGTCAACGACTTGTCGGAGTCGGGCAACGTGTGTTGGGGAGAAAGAGCGGCGTCCGTGTCGTTCAACGAGTCGTAGATGTCGCCGTAGCGCAGGTAGCATTGCGCGCGGTTGGACAGGAGCTGCCGTTTCAGCTCCGTGGGCGCCTCAGGCTCGTCGGATGTCAGATCCAGACCATGGGTGAATAGCTGGATCCGAGTCAAGTCACGATAGTGTTATAATGAATGAATCAGTTGACGAGCAGTCCAGTTCTACTAATTGTAGACTCACCCGTATCGCATGTCTGTAATCGCCCCTTCTGAACTCGATGTTGCCGCTCTCCTTCAAGGACGTGATGGTATGCGTTGTTGACCTTTGCCGCGCAGACATGACGTGCGCGAGACGTCGAGATTGTTCAGATGTAAAACTTGAAATGTCGCGGGGAACATGAGGCAGAAGTTGTAAAATGGCCGCCGGAGGTCTTATAAGGCCATACTACGGTGCTTCTCGCGCGGATGTGCATCGATCTTGTTAGAAAGTGTTTCGTGGGCGCGTGATGGTCCAGATATATTCTTTTCGACGATGAAAGGGAACACGCCGTACCCGTGACTTCCGCAAACGGTCATTCTACGTGCTACTCGAAAATCTGACCGTAGTACGAGGAAACCCACAAGATCTCCTGATAAGCTTCGATAGAGAGTTCGCAGACTCGTCAGAGGTGGCCAGGAATGTTACACAACGGAAAGAACTGACAAGATATAGGTAAAAATACACCGAGTTGAGAATTCAAGCCTCGAGACTCCTCCTACTATAATGCCCGGAACCAAAAATATGGAGTACAAAATCATAAGGCCACATGAATGCGTGGCGTCGTCCGGATCCCGAGCACCAACCTAATCGACATCTGACCACAACTCCTTACGCCCCCACAAAAAGGTCAGCACCTTGCTCGCAAGTCTCGACCAGGGCATTGAGGCAACTGGCAACTCGGCGGTAGTGGACCGCCAGCCTTTTCCACTCCTCCAAGGCCGTATCAGGCGAAGATGGCATATTGGGAGGGTTGACAGCCGCGTGACTCGGGCCCGCAACCGGAGCTCGGTGATAGGAGGGCAGCCGACTAGACGGTCCGAGCTGATTGCCAGTGCTTGACCCAGGGTTTGCTCGGTGGTGGTAGTCATGCGCGGCTGCTAGACAGCGAGCAGATGAGAATCATCCAGATAGAAACAGATACGAGATATGAGTTACTGGGGCGCACTGTCCCATCCCTGCCCGCACGATCCGAGTCCTCCACCTCGACCATGCTCGCCCTGCGCGGCACAGACTGACCCTGAGCAAGCTTCGCCTGCTTGGTCGGAGCATTTTCTTCTTCTGCTTGAGAGTCGATGTGAGCACGGTACGACCGCCACGCAAAGCCGCAAAAGACCTACCGGCACTCTCCTGCTCGTCTCCGCCCTGTGCTCTCTTCCGCTTGCTACCGGCCCTCATCAGGGCACTCGGAGGCGTGTCGAACCCTGATCGCCTTGTCAGCAGGAGCTCGGAACGGACTAGAGCGACTTACTGTAATTCCTGGCCTCCTCAGGAAAGGGCTGGGTGAAATCGAAGGGTAGCAAGCTGACCCGGCCCGGGCCGGCGCCTCCCTCGTCTGGAGCGGCGGTATTCGTCTTCGCGACAGATCTCGTCAGGTAATGCCTGGGGACAGGCCTAGTAGGTGGGGGCAGCATTGCATGAGGTTGGGCAGGAGCGGTGTTTCCTCGGCCACCGGAACCGGAACCGGAGCCTACATCTGCAGGCATGCAGGCATCAGCAGGCGTTCGTAGAGTAGATGATATGGTATCTATCATACATGAGAAGAACGCGGGCTCGTGTTCCCGTGCGGCTGGATGGGATTGGCGTGCCGTCGCAGTCGTTTCAGCAGTTTGGGCTCGTGGGCGTGGGCGGACAACTTATGTACATATTAGTACGTTGCGTGTTGTTAATAATGGTGGACTGCTCATTTATTGAAGTCCATAGACATGGGTACTCACCAGCGTCTACGTCTGCCTGTGCCTCAGACTGTATACTAGTAGGAGACCCCGATGCACTGGCAGACGATTCCGAGTCTCGAAGTACCGCGAACCACGGGCCACCGTCTAAACACCAATCAACCAATCAGTCCAAGTCGCTCAAGTCATCCACCATCCACCGCCACCACCACCACCACCACAGCCAGTCCAGTCCAGTCGAAGGAGGACACACACCAGATATAGGTATAGATATCTCCGTCGGACCCGCTCGCTCCTTCATCTTCATCTTCATCCTGTTCGCGTTTTGACCGCGACGCTCTCTAAGACTCTGCTCGTTGCTAGCTATAATAGCACCAGACCCGGGACGGGGACGGCGCATCCCCCCGAGCGCGGAAGCCGCACCGGCACGAGCAGGTGCCGACTCGGACTCCGAGGGGCAGGTGTCCGAGCAGGTGTACCTGCCGCTGGACGCTCTTCGGGGTGGTCCTGCTGTTGCTCCATCGCGTGTATATGTATATGCAGGGGCAGTGCCAGGCGCGAGCGTGTGCGTGTGTGTTCGAGGCAGGCGATGTCGGTGAGCGGCGGATCTGGAGGTGGGGGGGAGATCGATGTAGTGCCACGCAGACTAAGTACTTGCTGAGTATATTGGAGTGGCGGCGGGGCGAGGCAGCGGCGTGTACGAACATGATACCATAGGTGGACTCTTCAATATTGCTATTATTATAGACTTGCTGTCAGCTGCTGTCATTTTACGTCGTCAGACTTCGAAGCCATTACCTAGTCCCGGCTCGCCCGTGCTACGACTCCGATCTGAAAGAAAGAAAGAGAAAAACAGTCTACAATCTATGCATCACCGGAACACACAACAATACACCGTGATAATACAAACAAGCAAGCGAAGCATTGTACTCGAGTACATATACCACACACCTCCGCATCCGCACCCCATCCGCATCCGCAACCGGAAAACAACAAAAACAACAGAAATTATTAGATAGAACGCGTATGAGCTAGCTACAATGAGACGTCAAGAAACCGGGGCTATACACAATACATACACGTCTAGATCGTGTTGAAACAACGTGCAAAGCCGTCTATATGCACGACACGGCACACGAACCGCAGACCACGAACAAGCGAACAAAACGGAGGAACAGGGCACGCACATCGACTCACTACGTATTCCCCGGCGGCTGCGCATTGACATGCGGATGTGTCCACCCCGTCGCATTCGACATGTACCTGTCCCAGTCGTCGCTCCTACGATTGTAATCGCACAACCCATCAGCGTCCACAAAAACACCACAGAACAGGGAGAGATAACACGCACTCAAGCGCAGCCGGCAACGTCGACCACATCATCATCGTATCCTGATCCACGCCCAGCTGCCCATCCGCATCCTGCGTCAGCCCCTGAAACAGCCTCTCAAACGCGACCGCATCATCCGGCGTCGTAGCGAACCCATGCTCCGGCCCCTGCTGCTGCTGCTGAGCATATACCCCGCTCCCACTGGCCGGTGGATAAAACCCACCCGCACCAGCATCCGCATCCGCCCCTACCGACACCGACCCCGGGCCCAACCCATACGCAAACACCCCGCTCCCCGCCTTATCCCCAGGACCACTACAGCTAGGAGGACCGTTCCCGTTCCCACTCCCGCTCCCGCTCCCGCCACCCACGACCGACGGCCGCACCTCGAACATCGAGCCGAACTGCGGCCCGTTCAAATGGCCCTGCACCGGCGGGAACCCCGGGCGCGCGTACGACTCCGCCGCCGCCGCGTGCGAAGGCGGCGTCGGGAGGTACGTGTACCCCCGCGCCTGCGCCTGCGGTGTCCTGCTCCGCATCGCGCCCTTGGCCTTGTGTGCACCTCGACGTCTTGTACGTGTGGACGGTATCTCCGAACGTGGCGGCGTGCATCGCGCGGCGCGAGCCCGCGACGGGCCGTTCTTGTGACTGCGACTGCGACTGCGCGGGGTCCCATATGAAGGGCTCTTGGTACTCCTGGCCTTGCGCCGGGGCGGTGCCGGGTGTGGAGGCGGATGCGGAGGCAGCGGGCGTGGAGGATGCGGACGCGGACGCGGCGGAGAGCGAGGGGAGGACGTCCGACCCGGATGCGCGGCGTTTTTTGGGCGTGTGGGGGCGGGCTGTGCTGCGGGATGGGGAGGTCGCTGATCGTGGAGAGCTCGATGAGGAGGTCGCTGAAAAACGTGCGCGTGAGAGGCTCATTCTTCGTGCGGAGGAAGGAAGGAGGGATGGACATCATACCGTAATCGTCCAGCGATGTGCCACCTGCGTGAGTGGTGGTCAGTGGGTTGTTGGTTCTATGAGAAGCAAATATATTAATGGGGTAGACATACCGAGGTTCGGAGTCATTCATGAGCTGGATGCACTTATACACGTCCTGCATCTCGCGCTCCGGATCGAGCGTCAGGCCGGAGCGTTTCGCGCCCCACAGGCTGACCAGCAAGACGATGCCCGACAAAGAACGCCGTGACCTGCACCCGCCAGCSCCAGCCCCAGTCAGTAGTATCCCACCAGCAGCACTCTCCCTCGCCACGCACCTGGAAGTTCGGCGAGATCGCAGACCGGATGCGCTTGCGGACGACATCGACGAGATGCGCGCACGAGCGCGCCGCGTTGGTGCATATCGCGAGCGACGGGAACGAGAGCGACGACGGCTTGCGCACGGACGGGATGAACGGCCGGTGCACCTGGATCTGCACGTAGTAGTAGCACGAGTACAGGCTGCCGGACTGCGCGAAGAACACGTCGTTCTCGCGCCGCGGGTCCCAGCGTACTGACGGCACGTTAATGGGAGTGGGAATGGGTTTGTTGGGTGCGAATGGGAAGAGGGAAGAGCAGACGCACGGTGCTCGGGCATGGTGTCGAGCCAGCTGTTGAGCTGCGAGTCGAGATCTGCGACGACGTGCTGCTCCCACTCTTCGCCGCCGTAGCCGTGCATCACGCGCGACTTGTTCGTTGCGTACTGCACCGCGCCGCGCCGTCAGCCCACACACAACGGGAGACAGAGAACAGAGAACAGGGACTGACGATCGTCTTGAGCGCGTACCCGTGAATCGCGGTGAGCCGCAGGAACGTCGTGAAGTGCGCCATCACGGACGGCTTATCGGCCGGCTGCTTGAAGTTGAGCTCCGGGTCGGGGTGATCCCAGAACTCGTCGTCGCATTCGACCGGATACTCGACATCGTAGCTAGTGAGAAAGAACTCAGTTCGGGTGACCCGGTGCAGCATCTGGCTTT
>SEOQ01000969.1:0-10024 GCA_004679275.1 Dentipellis fragilis
TCACGACGGATAAACGCAAGTCGCTATCGCCGGTACCGTCTAAGAGCTCAGGACGAGCCTCTCCAACCACTCCGCGTACGCCGCAGCCGAATCTGGTTCTTCCCACATGGGACGACACATTCCGGACGTTGCCACGGGCCGCGAAACCTCCGGCGCCTGCGGGAGTGCTGCAGAAGACGGCCCGCTTCGTGAGTGGGGTCCTTTTCCATGAGAGTGGTGGGAAGGGCAAGGAAAAGAGCAAGGCCGGGGCAATCGACAGCTCATTTGCTCACTATGGGCAGAACCTTCCTCGGGCATGGGATATCGCCGGCGATCTTGACGAAGACGTGCTGAAGGGGTGCAAAAAGGTCGTGGTCATCGGTATTCATGGATGGTTCCCAGGTAAGGTTGTGTCCTCGTGGTGAGTTTCTGTGATGCTCAACCGCTCGGCGTAGGTGCCATCATGCGGAGTGTCATTGGCGAGGTATGTTTGTTGCTGCTTCGCTCCGATATGCTTGTTCTCATGCATGGATCCGCTTCACATAGCCTACAGGAACAAGCAGCAAGTTCGTCACGATGATGTGCCAAGCGCTCGACGAGTTTCAGCGGAAACATGGCGTCAAGTTGGAGCAAGTCACGCGGATCCCTCTGGAAGGAGAGGGGACGATCAACAAGCGCGTCGACAAGTACGTTGTTCGGGCGTCCTATGTTTCAGCCGCGCTGACAAGAATGCATTTTTCATTTCTACAGACTGTATGGAAGTCTGACTGGCAACACGGAATGGATGGACGCTGTGCACGCCGCGGATGCGATCATTGTGGCCACCCATTCCCAGGGTTCAATTGTGTCGACCCATTTTCTTGACAGGCTCATTCAGGAAAAGCACATCAAGACTTCGCGTGTCGTGGATGACATCGTCGCAGCTGCAACTGGTAATCTTTTCGCGCCACCACGCCCTCAGCGCGTGTGCTGCCTTGCGCTGTGTGGCATCCACCTCGGCCCGCTGCGTTATCTCAGCTCCAGCTCTTTGCTACAGCCGTACATTCAGGTCAGTCGCGTGTCGTAAGATATCCGTGTCCAATTACGCTCATGATACGCCACCGCCACCTGCAGTACTTCGAGTCAACAGCCGCACGCGAGCTATTTGAATTCCAGGTGGGTCGCGTTGCTCCGCAGTCGACGACGTTCACTAAATTGCCGTATTTGTACAGAACACCGAGAGCGAAGTGTCGAAGGATTATGTCAAGGCCCTTCGCAATGTCTTGGACCACGGTGTACGTACACTCCCGACTTCCGCCATGTGCCTTCCTTGAACTCAATTTGGTTGTTCTTTAGACAAAGATGGTATACATCGCCTCGCTGAATGACCAAGTCGTCCCGATCTACTCTGGCGTATTCACAGCCGCCACGCATCCTCTGATTTTGAGGGCCCTGTATATTGATGGTGACGCATATCAGTACGCCATTATTCGCTTTCTCGAAGAAAGCAAGTGGTCTGATTTCTGCTGCGACATGTCTGCAGCTCGTCCGACTTCCTTTCGAATCTTCTGGTACTCCTACTTCGCATCATGAACGCTGGCCTGTCAGACAGCGGGTTACTCGCTCATCTGTCCGAAGCCACTGCGGGATCCTTAAACGGTGTTGGCCACTCGACTGCTTATGAGGAACTCGCCACATACTCGTGCGTGCATTTCCATTCCCGTCCTCCTTCGATAGATGCTGATCGACCTTCACACAGCCTTGCTGTGGACTATCTCTTTCTGACGAACCAGGGAACAGAAGCTCACCCCGAGTTGGTAGTAGAACCATTCAATGCGAACACGGAGCAAAATGATTACGAGGTTTGTGCGCCGCGCTGATAGAGTTGTACCAGCTGCTCACGAGCTCGTATGACAGATACCTTGGGCTCTCCGTGATCTGATTGCAGACAGCCGCGTCGCGCATTTCTTTGCTCAGAGCTTTGCCGATTTGCGCAACGCCTTCCCGTTCTGGCAGCCGAGGACGACCATCCTTCGCGACATCAAACGCAAATTGCAGCCCATTCAGCGCCTCAACCTCAACCTTTCCACCAATCCCTCGTCAAGTTCCGTCAGCAAGCTTTAATTCTATACCGCATTTATTAGATTGGCCTTTTATCGAACACGCATTGTAAACAGTATTCTCTTCATTGGCTGCGAAGGACTGCATAGTAGTGATCTGCTCTCATCATCATTCTTCTTTCTGGTTATTGCGTTGTATTCTTCATGTACAGGTAGACACATACACTGATCATCAGCACATCTTCATCCACGGACACCTTCTGTCACTGACACTGTATGAACTATGCGTGCCTTGGATGCGATGCAATGCTGCGACTGGAGTGGGGTCCGAAGATGACCCCACCTTGCTGATTCCGATGATGAGCTGTGAATCGAATGTGCGGGGGTCCAAGTCGGGTTGATGCGCTGTTCAGTTGGCTCTCCGCTCGTTTCGTGTCCTCGACATCTGAATCAGATACTCCGTCAGAATTCGACAGGTACTGCAGGGAGGTCGTATTCAGTTGACCTGTGCTGCGAGAAGAAAGAAGTCTAATACTACTACTAGTAGGGTATACAGCCCTCCCAATCGTCTTCGGGTCGGCATCAGCGGTATTCTGCCCCACAGTCCCCAATGACTGGTAATCATCCTCCGCCCGTTGGACCTTTCCAACACCGCTTCCAATCTCGGCTCTGTCCTGCTCCGTCAACGCGAATCGGAACACATTGCGATTGTCATCCGGGTGTTCTGACACGCCCAGCCGTGTCCCTAATCAAGTGCGCCGCGGGTCAGCGTACGCTTCTCGGCTGATGGTGGGATGTTCGCTCTCACCTACAAGGACCGCACCTACGAACGGATGGTCGAGCACCCACCGCGCAGCGACGTTGGCGATGCTCGCACCGTCATGCCGGTCGCCCACAGATCGCAGCACGCCCAACAGTTCCTGGAATAGCGGCCAATCGCCCCACGCCTTCATGATGACGTCGAGATACTGCGCCGTGGCTGGTCAGCATGGAAACAACGCCGCGGGTGCGAGGCAGGCCAATCGACACACCTTGCGCTGCGACGGGGTCAGCGCGCCAGAGTACGGATCCGGCTCGGGCTGCTGCAGCCATGCGTCTGCGAGAAAGCCGCCGCACTAGGTGCGCGCGGTGGGAAGCGTCAGCTCCGAAGCAGAAGAGCGTGCGGGGCCCGGCCTCGCGAACGTGAAACACAAGCAGAAGCGCACCATGGATCCGTAGGTGAGAAGTTTGATACCGTGTTTCTCGCAGACGTCGGCCATGCCGTGGAGGGGGCGAGTATCAATCAGCGAGAACTGTGGTTTGCCACCATCAGGCAATCAGGGGAGGCCGTCAGCACACGGATTGGAGACATGATGCAGAGGCGCGAAGCCCACCTGCACTTGATTGCTGACGATGGCGCCAGGCCCGAGCTGCGTGCAGATCTCGTCCGTGCGCGCAGTGTCGAAATTGCACAGGCCGAGCGTCGTGATGAGGCCCTCGCGCTGGAGGTCCTGCAGCTGGCGCAGCGCGGTCATGTAGCCCTTGTCGCTGTAGTCTTGCCAGTGGAACTGTTGATCAGAACCGGTGTCAGCTGTCTGCTGATGTGCGTCCTGCGCGATCCTCACCTGCAGAAGGTCCACGCTGCTGCTTCGCATTCGCGTCAGCCGTTCCCGGACGGCGGCTTCCACGACAGCGCGCGAGGGGTCCGTTGGCTTGAACACACACCACTTCGTCGCCCCGATGGCCCGCTGCGGTGGTGGTAGAGACTCCCTGAACTGCCCCTATGGCGTCCGAGGAGATCAATTGTGCGTCACTTGTCTGCCACTAATGCTAGCTTACAAACAGAATTTCCGAACCCCCATAGTGGTCGGCTGTGCGTTGGTAAACACATGTCGCTCCGAACGTGTACGGAGAATTGACTCACCCTTTAGTGCGGAGACAGGTTTTCGGAGAGCTAGTCAATTGGCTATCACGGCTATATCTCGCGCACCACATACCATATCTGTGGTGGGAAGGTGAGTTCACCACTATGGCAACCTAACAGCAGATACACACCGAAAGCTGTGAATCCGTGGCTGTAGTGTCGCATCATGCCCTGTCGAATCTTGGCTGCAGATGCGCTTCCCCATGCCGTGCTGGAGAGTTGCCATAGGCCTGTCCAGAGTCGGGGCACGGTAAACGGGCCCAGCTGGAAGGCCTCACAGAGAGTTGTGTCGGAGAGAGACATTATAGCAAAAGGCAGTCTTCGTCGGGAGAGGGCCAATAGCGATATCGGTCAGGCAACTACGTCGGGTCTCTTAAATGATGTCCAAGTCCAGGAAAGAGCTCCGTCCGAAAAGACAATATTTAATAATAACTGACGTGTTTTGGGACTGGAGCAAGAGCGGGACAGCATGGCGGACGGCGCGGCAGAGGATGGAGGTTGTTGATGAATCAAGGGGACAACAAGCGCCGAGGGGAATTTGATAAACTGGGATTCAAGGCCGATTGAAAGGAGACCGGAAGGGGCGGATGCTAGATCTGAACATCATCTACGCGAGATTCCGTCCTCGCTCGCTCTCCTTGTCCGTCCACGTCGCCGGACTCCTGCATCAGCTGTCGGTTCTCGTTTCGAAGCCGGACACCAGCCATTTATTCTTTGATCGCGCCTTTCTCTTGATCCCGATTCGTCGGAGCACCAAGGGGGCATGTATAAAACCCGTCGAATAACCGCGCACCGGGATACAGCACCTCCCTATCCATAGCCGTCGTCGTACAATTCTCCCACCCGCATAAGCCCCCACGAACCATGCCTGCACCATCCTCAGATACACCCCCCTTCTCCCCCGACTCTCGGGCGCTAGGCCATGTGTTCGTCTATATCCGTCACGCTGCCGCTATCTACCAACATACTGACGCGTTTTCGCTTCTAGCAACCTCATGGTCGACACCTTCATTGCCAATGCCAGCATTGAAGAGTGCGTCCCCGTGCTGCACTGATTTCTCACTAGCGCTCACAGCTGCGGCTCCACAGCCTGCGCGCGACCATACGCACACTGCTCGCAACAACCCCGCCGAGCACCGCAGCAGCCTTCACGCGTGCAGCACGCACGCGACTCTCCACCGCAGCCGCCAAGGCTCCTCCACGCTCACTCATCTTGTTCTCAACACGGCCAGACAACGGCCGCGAGGCCGTGTCGACACAGCACCTGTACGAGGCGCTCGCGCACGCGCGTGCGCTGTACGGCGCGGGGATGGGCTTCTCGAGTCTCAAGACGTTCATTGCAATCGTACGCGCGACGGTGGGCCTGCGGTGGATGGACGACGGCGAGATGGCGCGCACGCTTGTGCTTATTGACGGGGACCTGTGCCAGGCAATACAGAGCGCGAAGGAGGAGGCGGAGAGCGGGCGCGCAGGAAACCTCTTGGCAGCACGGGAGAAGGTCGCCGAGCTTCGGGCGGCGCTGCAGGAGAGCATGGTAGACGTCGCACGGTGGGGCGGTGAGTTCCCGTTCGAATGCGCCGCGGCGAGCATGGACTGTTGGAAGCTCTAGTGACGTCGCATCTTGCTATTTGCGCTGCACAAGCACGCGGAGATGCGCGGTGTAATAATGTATTGTGTATTGCTGTATTCATTAGTCACGCACCCTCCTCCGGGCGGCCATCGCGCGCGCGATCTCCCCACACTGTGACTGAGGACCATGGGCATAAGTGGCGGTTCCGGGACGTGCGCTGTAGCCTGCCCGTGTCACTGCAATCAGACGGGGACGCACAGGAACACAACACGAGCGACTTGGCTCCACTCCCCCGTCAGCCTGGACATCGGGAGCCGATAGACGCCAGATACGGCGGCGCATCAGATGGCTGGAATGTTTGCCAGGCCGCAGCGAACCTCGCTGCCGCAGGCACACGCCCGCTGAGGCCGCAAACCGCGGGAACCGCATGAGCACACCTGTCTTGGGTCCGGTGTCCACTCTACATGCCGGCGTCCACTAGACCAATCTCGGTGCTTCTCAGTAACCACGCCCCCAAGTTGGAATGGAAATAAAATACTTCCCGCCAAATGCGAGCTAAAGTGGCGGAGACGTGTCCCAGAGATTTGAGCATTTTGCAGCCCCGGGTGCACGGAAGAGCCTGTGTCCATAAGGCAGCCAGCGAGACCATCAAAGCGCGCGTAAGGGCGCGAGGGATTATGTATTTCCTTGAAGGCGACAGTCGCGTCGCTATAGGTCACTTCCATTGGTGGCTCCAGGGTAAGATCCCGGTGGCACAGGGTTGCAGAACAGGGTCCGGCGACGAGTCGGAAAACGAGCGGTAAACGGCGGGTGGCGTGAGCAGTCGATTGATATTCTTGTCGTGCCCGTCGACCACGACGACGAGTTGCTGACAGTGAGGATCGACGGTAAAGGATGAGCGCAGCGATGATCCCTCTGACCGGCAAGGCAGGGAATGAACGGGCTATGGGCTCATCCCAAAAGGCAGGTTGCAGATGAAATTTGGAATGCCGCTGCACTTTGGTTTGCGGAGATCATTTCTAGGCCGATGCTAAGTTGGGCTGACGCGTGGAAATCGAGTCAAATAACGCAGACGCATAGTGCGCGCTTGAGAGTGAAGAGAAAACCACTCGGGTTCCCAAGTTTTGCCCGAGGTCGTCCTTCTGGGACGTCTGGGCAAGTCAAGCTGATACAGGGGTCATGTCACAGGGCGGACAAGTTGTCCTGACATTGGTACCACTGGGCGGTGGAGCCAGTCGCCATGCAGTTGGTGGTGTAACGGTCACTTCTGGCGATGAGGGTGCCGACGATGTACCGCGGCTGCCATGGAATATAGACCGACCACGGCATATGACGATGGCAGCGCGGGCAAAGCGACTCGGCCAACGTACGCGATGTTAGTCACCAGGGGTCTATCTTCATCAGGCAGGGTAGCAGAAATCCGCTCGGATGATTATTGGATGACCGAACTGCCTGAAGAAGGCTCTTGAGATGCAGAACGTGGAACTTTTGAGAGTTCATTCGCTTGGTGTACGGCAATTGCGTGGCTTGTTTTGCGGAAACGAAGCCGGTGGAAGTGTGGATGGGGCCCAAAGGAAGATAAACCGACGCGCTCATGAGACGGAACATGTATCATGTGTGTTTCACGAACATTCAATTGCAATCCAGCCAAGGTGGGCGGCGGGCGGTGTGCGTTCGAGTCAAGTGGCCTTGCGGTCCAAATCCACTGCTGCTCTCCGGGGCGGCAGTAATGCCGCGATAGCACCACATGGGAGAAAAGTTTGTATGGGCCCAGGCGGATGCGAAGTTGCGGTAGCTTTCGTCATCTTCTGCAGAACGTCCCTGCCCTTGTTCGACGGTCGGATGACGAAACGAGCACGACATTCCACCGGCATTACTCAAGTTCCAGAATCCCAGCACCAAACAGATATGAGATGAGTCGCCTTCCATTGCAGTCTTCATTGGCACGAGAGCAATGCAGACGATGCCACATAGTTTCTCTTTGCACAAAATTTCAGCTCTACGAATCACGTTGCTATATCGAAGCCAAGAAAATGGCCACTTACATAGCTTTCGCGTGCTTACGGCAATCCGGCGCAATATACCACGTTGAGTTTCGGTGGAAAGCCCGAACCTACAGCCGTCGCTGATTGATGCTAGTTGATGCTGCAGCAAACAAAATGACATCGCGAGCGAGAACTCGCTCGAGGCATTTGCCGAGAGATCTAAGCCCATGTGCAGACATGATCAGGAGATGGACGTGTAGATTGCACGGAGGAGTCGACCCTTAATGCGGACATATGACCGCATAACGAGCGAAATTGTTCGAACGGCCTGAATGGCCCTGTATCAACACTGCAATATGACAAAAACCAGGGGGATTTCTAGAGGGCGAAATAAGATCGCCCGGGCTGTCGAATGCAACAAATTCATTGAGTAGACATACCAGGGGCTCCATGTAGCGTAGATTGCGATGGATGCTATATCGACGTTGATACGTGCGACATTGATCGCTTGTTCTGAAGAGCGATGCACGTCAAGTGGCTCCTACATGTTTGAGGCTGTTCATAGCGTGGGGTGGAAAGGAAAGTCGCAGAGAAAGACATGATGCATCAGCGATGGAACACAGATAGGATGAAGAAAGAAACGAAGAACAACTGCTAGACAGCTGTCAAGGATTTGAACGAAGTAATCTTGGACAACAGCCATAATTGGCTCGACCCGCCGCCACCGGTCTGCTCAAATCTTCGAGCTGCATACCTGCTGTTGCGCTCGTCTTGTTGGGTGTTACATGAATGCTGTCGAACAGCCGTCAGTGAATCGTCAAATGAGCCAGGAATATTTTTCGAAGAGGGTGGGAGCGGTTGAAGAGGCGAGCGGCGCTGTGGCGGACGGCAAGGCGCGCTTCGGCAGAGAGACACGGCCACGGTCGCGTCTCATCACCATCTCCTCCCCCTCGCCTGCCCGCTGCACTTGCAATGCTCCCTCCTCACCAGTAAATGCTGGCTTCATCTCAAAGATCACACTAGATCGCGTGGAGCTAACAGGAGCCGGAGTAAGTCAGCATCACACCAATCGTGCTACTGCACACATGGCCGAGCCACGACCGCTGCAACGGTCTCCTCAATCTCCATCATACATCCCCGTAGTCACCCCAAGACCACCAAGAAGTACTCTTCCTTCATCGTTGTCTGTACCGCAGCTTGGCCTGGTGCCGCCCACGCGAAGAGCGTCCGGTAGCAATGGATCTCCATCCCAATCAACACCCCCATCGACAGTCGTCGCTGGCGGCGTCGACGCCGTTCCCAACCCGAATCCAAATCCAAACAACGGGTTGTCTTCGTTCCGTTCTCTCAAAAGCTTCCTTCCATTCGTGTCTAGCAAGCAACCTCCCAGCGGCGGCACCCCCACTGGCTTGAAGAGTCCTTTCTCTGGGTTTGGTTCCGTCAGGCGGTCTATCACAGGAGAGAGGAAGATGTCGGGCTCGTATGTCACGGTGGAACCGGTGCGGGACGTTCCAGTCATTTTGATTGATCATTCTCCCGTTTCCAAGGCGGGCAGCTCCCCGAGCTCGTCGGATACAGACTATGGTGCGCATGTCAGCTTTCTGAAGTTCGTCGCTGTCCTAATATCATTCGTAGGCCCACCGGTGGTAACATATACTCCAGACCCTCCACTGAGTACGGAACTGTCGACCATTATTGAGTCAGACTTGTCAGGCTTGTCAAAGCACTTCCCAGCGCTGGACGATTCCATGGACTCCTCCTTCCGGCTAGACTTTGACAACAGTCGCGAGGAGGATACGCGTGTGACTCTCCTGCCGCCACCATCGTCAGCAAAATCTTCCAGCAGCCGTGCAGAGCCTCATGACACGACATTGGACCTGTCCACTTCGAAACTCGGTGAAGAAGTGTTGCATGCCCTAAGGGGCAAAAGCTCCGGCGGAGGCTGGTTCTCGGGCACTGTCGTGGAAGATGCACAAGATAGTCGCCCTGGGAGCACCAAGGGCGATGACAAGAGCTCAGGTAGCCCCGATGGGGATCCCGATAGTAGCTTCCATCTGGACACTCTCGATCCAGATCTCGCTGCATTATTGAGTCCAAATCGTATTACAGACAAACAGCCGGGTCTGCGCATACCGCCCGAAGGCATTCCGACCCCGTCGATATCGCCACCGCCACCCTCCGACGCCCCTGCTCGGATCTTCTCCTCATCCCGACTTTACACCCCTCAATCCACCCACTCGAACTTGTCATCCCCAACAGCACGTTCCCCCGTCTCCATCACTGGCAGTTCCGATACTCCGTCTTCTCCAAAACGTTCTTTGGCGCCCTCGATATTCTCCCGTCCATCCATCCCCCGCGGGCCGTCCGTCTCCTCTGTGCCGCGCTTCATGCGCTCCGTCACGGACCGCACGAGCCCCCTGCGTGGCGACAAGACGCTTACACAGTCCTTTACCTCACGCGCGGCATCTGACCCCGTCCTGCCTTCGCCATATGATGAAGGCCGCCGTGCCTCGAGCGACAGTGTCTTTCCCCGGCGACCAGCCCCTCT